>JABASH010002993.1:0-17991 GCA_019776445.1 Tomocerus maximus | reverse complement strand
AAAAATTACGACTCTAACGAAAGAATTCAATTCGGAGATCCTATTTTCCAGGATTTCATTTAAGTAGACACCGTTACATTTCAATTCGAATAATATTTAGAATAGTTGGTCGTTTCATTTTCCTATCTTTTCATAAGTGTCAACCATTAATCATGTGCAAATGTTATATTTTGTATAACATAATTAAATTAAATAATCACAATGAATTTCTTCATTAATGGTGGTGCTTTTGAAAGATTTGTAATGTCGACTTTGAAAATACTATAATATCTACATTGCAATGGGGCAAATAATTGGATATCATGGTTAGACATAATTTATATTATAACTATTTAGAAACTCACTTTAATTTCCTGAACGAACAATACTTTGTCGTAATGACCGATTTCGGCATAACAAATTTCTGCTAGGTCCAGATCCTGTTTCCAGGCTGCGAGTCCGGCACACACTCCCCACAACAGTTTATTCTGCATTTCATAAACGGATTGGGAGAGGATTAGATATCATAAATTGTATTTTTAATATAACAAGAATTCATTTAGAGGTTTGCGTTTGAAAATATCTTTAAGAATACATTGACGTAGCGACAAATTCTTCTAGCCTCAAGGAATTTCCCCATAACTGCATGGGTGAATACGTGAGATACAAAAGGAGAGGCGGAACCCGCAATCAATACTCCATCCGGTCGTCGAATTGAAATTCGATTGGATTCATACTTGAGAATTTCTGGAGAATGACCCAACTCCCTGAAAAATAATTTTAAAGAATGATTAAAAGAAAGATCTAAAAAAAACTGCATAGAAAGAGTTGAACTCGAACCCCAAATCTTTGTCTTCCCAGGTAAAGTCCAGAAGAGTTTGGTCGACATAAACAATTCTAGGGAAATAGTAAATCCTCAACTTTCCCTCCCGAATGGTAGCCAAGAGAGGAGTTTCAGTTTGCCAAGCCACAGTGTCGACCATAGTGCAGAGTTTTCTCGGGATTTCCTGGACGCCGAACCTTTTGATGAGCCCAATGAACAGATCTCTATTTTTGTCCACAATTGCCAAAAGTCTTTCTGTGATTCCAGGAAAGTCGTTGTGTCCCATTGCAATTTGTTTCGCCTCACTCCGTAGCTTGACCTCTGGGAGGCTCTTTCCGTTGGAAGGATCGAAGAGCCGAATAAGTCGGGGATCCGTTTGGTCAATGAAAGCGACAGCATCCGAAGTCATCGTGGCAGTGAGAGCATTGATGAGATCGGGTCGCATGCCCGGCCACTTGATGCTGGCCACCTGGCGTCCTTCGTAACTCCAAACGGTCACTAGCACTCCCCCGCAAAGGATGAAGTAATTCCTCGATTGCAAAATCAAACTGACGGAATTGTTTTCCCGCAGCTCGCAAATGGCGGGTGTGTTCAAGTTGCTCGTATTGTAAATGTGAATCTGAGAAGAAGTCATACAGAGGAGGTACCCTTCACTCATCGCCATCTGCACTCAAGCAAAATTCTGAATTTATTTACGGAAAGTAGGGATTTACCTCATTAGTTATGTTATCTATTTTTTAAAATTCAAATGGTGAAGGTTGAATACATGATTACGCACGCACTTTGATTATCCTATCCCGAAAATCTAATTTGTCATTTGTGTTCCCAGTAAATTCTGCAACTGTGATGATATTTTGTGATGTCAGAGTAGCCTCCACTGTTCTCCATGAAACAGAACGCTCGATGACACTAGCCAGGAATATGTGACCCGAAGCCCCAGCACCAGCAAATTGCGTCCCGTCGCTGCTCCACTGCATCGAGTAGATACTTCCAACCGTCGGCTTCTCAAGACAATGTGACCACTGCAAAAGTTTAATGATCAAATTCTTTTTAATCGGAAATATTGGAGTGACGTATCACCTATCTATATCCAGAATGTGACAGATATCTAAAGGTTGGTGTTTATTAGTAGATCTGCATGCCAATTTGTTTCTTTTACCCCGAAACGATCGCATAGTCTTAGGGCATTGAAACTGCCGACGGAAAACAAGTCCCCGGAAGGAGCCCATGCGATGGAGCAAATCGGATGAGCATGTCTTCCACTTGTGAAAACAGGTCGTCCGTAAGAGTCCCAGACTTTGTATCGGCAATCTTCTCCTCCAGAAACAATGAGAGCAGAATGGAGACTCCATGTAACAGTCAAAATGACGCTATCGTGGGCTTTCCATTGAATCGGCTTCTGCGATGACACTTTTGGTTTGATTATGAGAAACTGACCATTGGAATGGACGATCGACTGATTATCCGGACCCCAAGAACAACAATAAACTATAGGAATGAAACAACAATCATTATGTTCCGACACAGAAATTTTATTTTTAATTTACGCTGAAATTAGGTAATTGCTCTATCTTTGTCTCCGAAAGTATAATAATTAGGTATTCAGTATCCGTCCCCATACCCCCACAGTTAATACTACAAACATACAAACAGTAAATAGATTTTTCTACAGAGCCCACGATTCTATACGTTCAGATATCCATTTCAACCTTCTTGCTGGAAACAAGATTCCAAAATAAAACGAAAACTACTTTCGAATTCAACTATTGAAAATTTTACCCGAATTTTTCAGAGAATATGTACCAATTGAAAATCTGTGAAGCTACATATAGATATTGAATATCCTGTAAAGGGAGTTATGAACCAATTCCTATATATGAAGATAGGAAATAATTATGTATTAGTAGATATAATCAGTGAGTTTGGGTTACCTGGGGTGGGACATTGAGCCAAAGTGGCCCGATTCATTCCAGCTCGAGACCAGATGCGGACACAGCCGTCTTCTCCCGAAGTTAGGATTTCAGAGCCATCCATATTCCAACTCCCGCTTAGAATAGCCCCTGTAATCAGAAAGATTATCTTTGTAATGAAAAATAAGAAAGATTATCTTTTTAATACCCTTAATGGACTGATCCCTTGTCACAACGTTACAGAGAGAGACTGCAGTTGCTACTGTATTAGTAATATTATGCCATTGTAGCAGATAAGTTCGGAGTAGCGACCTTTGTGTGCTTGGACACTTTTCTCAATCCTTCCTCCCCTTCCCAGCAAATGAAAATGTCCGTCGGCAGAAGTGACCAAAAGGAGTTCAGTACTCTTCCGGGCGCCACCCGTGGAAGCAGCACTGCTCTTCGGAGGCCACTGCATCCCCGTTGGATAAACATCCTCTGGCAAGTCCACCACTTTGATTGTCTCATTATTTAACAAGTTCCACATCGACAGTTTGTGGTCATCTCTGAAACAGATTCGAAATTATACCATACTTACTATACAAGCTTTATGTCGAGTCACTGATCAAATATATCCAATTCAGTAATTTTCCATAATTATTGTGCCGTGACCGTAATATAAATTCTTTCCAAATATCAAAACCGAGTCAAGAGTAACAGAGTCAATTTCGAGTGAAAGAGAACAACTGAAGCAGGTTGATTTACTAAACTCATCAAATTATAACTAGTAGACATTTAATAAATTATAAGTGTATAAGTAGTAAAAGGTACATACCCGCAAGAAAAAATGTTGTCGACATTGCTCCAGGCAATGCTCGTTGCAGCATCCAAATGAGTCGGCTTGTCCGACACCGTGATTTTCAGTTTCATTATTCCCTACTTAACTCCGTTCTTCATTAAGCAGAAATGACTATTTGGAAAGTATTGACTCGATCGCAGCAGTCACTTATTGTGTCATTTATAGCTATACGCATTCAATTTCAATTGACAAATGAAGTACATGGACATACAGTAATGGGCAATGACGAATTTCTAATCCACGCATCCACATATAAGTGGGGCACGCAAATGTAGACAGCTTTGATGTAAACCATCTATAAGCATAATAGAAGTGGGACAACAAACAGTCTCCAGGGAAACTCCGAGCCCGGGAGTCGTGGACGCCGACTACTGAGGAAGGAGAGACCATTTGGATATCTCAGACACGAAACCGATGAATGACCTTCATCGCTTTGCTTCATGCATATCAACAACTTACGTTTACTTATTTATATGCTACACTTGTTGATTGATTGAATCCGGAGATTATAATGGTCGATCGGAGTGGCTGAGGTAATAATAATAATGTATGGGATGACAAAAAATGGTTCCTCCGAGTATCTCCCTTCAGTATAGATGTGGACATAATATGATAAGCATTTATTGCTATGCTAAATACTTACGAAGTGTCAGATCTAGGGAATTCATCTTAAAAGGGCTCTCTCTCTCCGATGATCCGCATCCGATCTGATCTGACTGTATCAACACTAACACTTCACACACTATGCAATACGGCAATACTATTTAGTAGGTTTCTGTCACTCATAATATTATTAAGACAAATAGTGGAGTGGAGTGAGTGTGGTTAGTGTGGAGTGTGAAAGATCGAGCATGTGAGGATGTACCTATTAGACTCCTTCTTGATATACACAATAATCATTATGACACCGACATGACAGAGACATTGATTACAGTTACAGCACGAGTCTCAATTCTTTTTTGATGCGGTATAATATATATAATAGAAGATGGAAATAACAAATTAATTCAAAGAAATACAGATACCTATAGAATTGTACATGGTGTAGTTAGTGTCTTGTCTTGAAGCTTATTCTTCAAGAAAAAAACAAGTACTTTGCTTATGATCCTTATGAAAGTTGATGCACATCCTGAGATGTGTACAGTTCATACAAATAATACAAACATGTACATAATGGTCTTGAGCCAAGATGATATCTTGAGCCATACCGGACAGAGAGGAGAATATATATGTAGATGATCCTTTAGGGTGATTTATCCTCCTCAATCGAGATTTTTAATATCGTAGTCAGAGTCAGAGGGAATTAAAGTTTATAAACATCCATTTTAAAACTATATGCTTTGTGTAATGTAAATTTACATTACACAAAGCATATAGTTGGTTGCTCAATTAATTGAGTAATATAAGAGGGAAGCTGAGAGGGAAGTACTACATAAGAGATATTATATGGACGGGGTGAGATTAGACGGTCAGTTCACAGTTCTAGTTCTGTCTGTTGAGTTTTGGTACTGTGCAAGGAGAGTGACGATTTGACGAGGAATGAGTACAAGATGAGACATACTAACACGGACGGCTGGCCAAGTGTGAGCGAGTAGGAAGGTAAGTATATAGGTATATGACGGAATGACGTGCAAGGAAGAAAGGGAGGGAGGAGAGAAGGAACGAGAGAAACAGGAAAATGAAAGAATCAGCTGAGTTGCGGTTGGAGACAAGTCGCAGGCTGATTGATGACTGGGAGTCCTGGGACAGTGACGACAATGACAATTTCTCTGAAGAAGAGAGTGACCACGAACAGGACGAATTCCTCGACTGCCACTCCCACCAGCAACTTCCATCCAGCCAGCCAATCCCACAACAGGTAATCCAACTTTTATGACTAAGATATTATAGCTAGCTACCATGAAAGTATATTCTACTATTTATATGACCAATCATCTTTGATTAATAATTCATAAATCTCCATTCGCATTTATTTATTTCTGCTCTTGTAGTATTCATAATATTATATGAAATTATATGTATATCTGTTTATTGTTAGTTAGTATTTGAGTTGAAGTTAGACACTTCGTCTCCTATACTAACATCACTGTCTAATACATTGACTTCTCTCGCTTATCATCGACTAATAATTCCATACTCGGGTCTTGGAATTCGTTATTATTTTGAGAAGGAAGGAAGATGTTTTTTCGGATAACTCCCAAATAAGTTATTTTGTAAATGTGACTGTTGTGGTACGATGAACAATGATGTGGATGTTACATATTGGGCCTAATATTATTGTTAAATATAGTTTTAAATATTAATGAACTCGTGTACATTACGCAGTCGCTGTAGTTTACTTTTTTAAAATTATTAGAGTGAGCTGAGCATACGACGTCAGTGTAGTAAATATTAGAAGTATAACTCTAAAGATACCTATTGGGGGCATACCAGCATAGGTATACATTACTTATTCTGTAATGTATATGTATTATTCTGTATTATATAGAAAAGAGAAGATGAGGGGAGTGGAGGAGGGGAGGGCGGCAGGGGGCGTGGGGAGGAGGAGGGTGGGGGGAGGAGGCAGGAGGAGCGGGAGTGCAAAGCGTATCTGTACCTGAACACGATTCCCCTGTTGGGGGCTCTGTATGGACTGGGACGTCTCGTGTTCTACCAACAGCGGGACAACGCCCCTCAAGTCGCCGCCTCCCTCTGGGGAATTTCTAAGAATGTCCTCAACTCCCTCACCCTCACCGCCGGGGCTCTTCTCGTCCCCCTCAATATCCCCGACCTAATTGCTGCCTCCGTCGCCACCGGCCTTCTTGAGGGCATCGTCGACACTCTACTCGAATACTATCAGAGCACTCCTACAGGTCAGTCACACAATCCAAATTATAAATATTATCTGCATCCTAATTTAATATGACTACTGCTATATGAACATTCCAAGTCCAGTCTTTGACTGGCCACCAGCCAATGGCTAAATGGCAGTGGCTAAAACCTAAAACACTGATCAAGTCGACTACATAACCGAACAGTTCACACTCACAGAGTGGGACTGTGGGAGGCTACACAGTTAACATAAATATGAGTTTAGCCTTGAGTGTATAGTGGTTAGATAAATGAGTCACTTTTACAGAAGAAGAAAGGGAACGACAAGCCGTAACAGAAGCTCGCCCGAGTAATGGGGACCGTGTACAGAGCTTAAGATTTTAAATAGATCAAATCAAAGCTTTAATGTTAAGTTCTTCAGTACAAGTATACACAGGCACTGTTCTCCCACATCAGATATCATACAAACAAGCACGGCACTTGCTTATGCTGTTATACTTGACATAAATAGATACGGCTTGATCATGCAGACACACGACGACACGACTTCCATTTTGTGTTCTTACTCTTTGGGGGGAATGTCAATCTTGTCGATGTGCAGAATACAAGTAAATCTTTTAGATGCTTCATTTATTTAGTTTCATAATCATTTTTAGGTACAAATCCTTGGCTTATGCTGTATCACAATAACTATTTAAGTATTTAAGTAGATCAGGCACCCACAGATACAAAATGCATATAAATTATATGATTAGAGTAAAATGCAATAATTTACAAAAGGTGTGTGTCAGATTGTGTTATTCCTCGGATGGGACCAGAGAGATGAGGGAGTAGCCGTTGTATTCCCCCTGAAGACATCTGAGGAGGAGGAGGACGAGGACGAGGGAGGAGTAGTGGAAGGCGAAACAAGTGACCGTGGCGATGAAGAAGGCGGGGAGATAGTCCGCTGTAGCCGAAGTCACTTTGTTGACGCAGCACTGCGAATACGACCCGTCCTCCATCTCTCCCGTCTCATTTATTGCACTGCACCCCGTCGCAAGGAGAACCACCAGCTCCAAGTAAACGAGATTGAGGAACAAGTTGAGCACTAGCCAGACTTTCCCCCGCATCCGACACTCCTATCACATATCAACAAAAACTCTCCTTGTCATTTTATTGGTATCTACTACAGTCATTATGTTTTATAATTCATTCCTATCAAAGTCAGCGGGTGAGCAAGTACAAAACACGGAGATATAAAATAAAATGGCTATCCTCATGAATGTACCCTAAAATCCATGGTCTAGTCCGGTTTGTCAAACTATGCTCGAATTTAAGAAAAGTCTTTTGACTATATTTAATCATCACTATCACACTAAAAGGATAACATAGTTTTGGTTTTGGAGTTGATTGGGGATGGATGTATTGGATGATGTATGAATTGAGTACAAATGTAGAATAGTAACGGGATTACTTGTGGCTGAGAGATGAGGAGGTAGACAGCAGAGATGAGTTGGGACACACCGACGACGACTGAAATGGCACAAAACCGCAGAAACCGTTCACGAAACTCGTCTTTACAGAAAGATGTGTTAATGGTTGTGGTGTTCCTGCAACTTGAATTGTCCCCAAACTCCGTCTTGTTGAGGGCTGCTTTAGAGGAAGAGTGCGATTCGTTGGCCAACAGAATCCATCCGCATGTTCCCATCACAGTCGACGCCGTCACCTATATGCCCATCAAAATCCAAACTTTTAACGATTTCTCTCACGTTTGTTTCTTTTAAGGATCTTTAGTAGTTTAGACTACTCGATATATTATACTGTGAACTTTATTGTGAATGTACTAACAATTGATAGGAAGGAAACTATGGAAAATCCTCGGTAGTTGTAAAACCCGAACATAATGAAATTCAGTCCCCAAAAGGAACAACCGAAAATGCACGCCTAAATAGGAACTACACTAAAACCGATTTCCAGATCCACAGTAGTATCGATTTTTTTGTGACCCATTACAAAAAAATTAGAAAATAGTTGGGACTAATTATTTGGAGTGAGTGAGGTGGAGTTGAGTGGGACATCTGGGAGCAAAATATTTAACAGTATCTCGCCTGGAGCTCCGTCTTATTTATTAGCACAGAAGTTGATAACTATTGTATTGCGAATCCTGACTTACTTTCTTTACTTGCTATTTACTTAATGTATGTAGGTAGCAATCATCAGTTCATTTTGTACATACATCAAATACATACACTTCACAGACACTAATAAATAGAGTAACTGTCCGTAGGGAGAAAAACGCCGGATAGCAAGTAAAAGTATATATTTTGATATTATTATGTCATGTAGTGTAATTATTGCGAAAACTTTCCTTGTTCACGACAACCGCAAAAGAAAGATAATTTCGTTCTCTGTGGGCATTATTAGAACGAAAGAAGAGTCTATGATGAACGATGTGGGTTGTTGTGGTGTGGGTGGATGTGTAATTGTAATTGTAGACCTATCACTAACTTTTCACTCCACTCTTTCATAGTATCCATAAATATTACAAGTGCTTACTGCTTAGATGGAAATACTAATAATGTTCGTATTCTGGCTATACTGTCCATTCCTCTATGACCATGCAGCAGGCTACTTAGGTAGAGTATTTACATAAATGCTAGTATTAGGTGTATATCTGACATGATAGCTTTTATTTTTAAACTATTTACAGTGCTACACATAATAATATTAGTTCGTTTATGTACATCCTATTCCATTCTCTCCTATTGCACATCATTTATTATATTTAGGTACTACTCACAAAACGGAAACTCTAAATGTAAACTTGGTACAATACTGTGGGATTATGTACTTGGGTAGGTACCCGCTCCTAACTTTAACCACTACGTTTACCCCTAGACATTAACTAGTACTTTTCTCCACCATGAAATGTTTTGAATAATAAAATGCTTACACCCAATAATGTACACAAAATGGTATGCAACTCGTCATCCGATCCACCTGTTACATCTACATTCCTTCACCCAATGTATTAGTTTTATTTAATTGTCACTCCCGCTTCCGATTGAAACACTGCACTACTGGTGGAAGGTGTAATTCATGGCTACCTAATCCTGATCCTAACCCCTATCTGGATATATATGGATGTATGTTGTAATAAAAGTCATACCTGAGCTATCTGATGTGTCGAAATGCTAAAAACTAGTTAGTGTGTCAAGTGGCAACTGTGCCCTATACACCATGCTATAACAGACCCAGCAAAGTGACAAGTAAAAGTGACAAGTGAAAAGAATAACTATGGTGCAATCCCCCCCCCCTGGTTGTATGCATGGATGGTCGTCTGACTTATCAGTGTGCACTACCACTGACCATTACTGCCAGTTCGAATCCTGGCTGGGTGAAATGCCCATAAATACTCCCACCAAAAGTCCCACAAAACTGACTCATGCTTTAGGTCAATCGGGCATTAATTAACAAAATGCCAATGTTGAGGGAGTTGGCAATGGGCCCGAAACTGGAGGCCTGCGCCCAGTACTATCACTCTGTAGTGATCCCATATAACATACATCTATAACAACTATTGCTTTTTATGATAATGTCGGTTGTTCAATTATTATTAATAGTTCATTTGGCGGTGCATTTATTTTCAGAGCGTCAGGAGATGACGGTGGAGGAGATAGTTTACAATGTTTTGAATCACGCCCCGATAGTCGGCATCATCTACGACGTCGGTCGTCTCTCGTACTTTGTTGCACATCGGGATACAGAAGAAATGAAGAAGTCTCTGTGGGGACTGGCGGCCAACGGGGTCACGACGGCCATCACCATCATCTCGGTCATTAAATTCAGTCTCAAAGCCACGGGCTCCATTCCAAGTGGCATGGCCAGATCCGCCCAGGCCAAGGTCACCTTCACTCTAGCCAAAAAGGGAGTCACGGTCAGCCACTACATTTTGCTAATCAATTATTTTTCACATAAAATGCATCTGAGTCTGATATATTGTAATCGGTTTGTCCGCAGGCTCCTGTTGTACAGGCAGGAAAACTTTTGGCTACCAAAGAAGTGCGGAGGTTGAAGAAGCGAATCAAGAGAGAGTTGGCAGAGTTGAAGACGAAGATCAAAGATGTGGAAACGGAAAAGTTCCTCCGGAGACTCGGACTTGCCTCCACTCTTCAGTTTGACGAGAGTGACTGTCGATTTCACTTACGAAAGAGACTCAAGAGCTTCATTGATTCCAAAAAGTCCTCCCCGGAAGTATTAAAATGACTCTTTCTCCTGCTATTCCATCTCTCATAACTGTCAACAGCTGCAGTACCTAAACACATATAATTAGGTGTACATGTTGAGTAGTAATGTACATCTTTGTCGGCATCCTTGTGTTATCATCGGACTATGTATGCGTAATTAATAACAATTACGTACGAAGACCAATAACATATGACTACCTATACATATAATAGCTATTATGTACATACTATGGTATTACGTAATAATTAATGATATAGAGCACGTTCGTAAATATAGATACTACAGGATTTACTGCTTATTGTTACCTGTAGTATAGCGTAGGAGAAATAATAATAACCTACTAGAAGTATGTATTTATGATAGTAGTATTAAGTGATGATATTTAGCTTATACACAGAATAGTTAACAATAATTATTATCAGTATAATCACTAACATGTAAAACAGTGAACTCTTATTTCAACTTTTAACCTGGATATCTGTAGTTCTATCTGTCACCTACGGTGTTTGCAAAAACAAAAATATTTTGTGTGCACTGCATGCACTAGGTACGGTGAGCTTTAATGTACAATAATGCAAAACGTGATGTTCTTTCTAAACTGTGAGAATTCCAATTCAGACCTTCCAAACTTGTGTACTCTGTAATAAATACTGTTTTATATATTAACAATTTAGGAAGTGAATACCTATATATACTGTTATTACTCTAACAATTTATAATTTCACATAACTGATGCATTTATTAGTGATAATCGGGAGTGCTAAGATCATTGAAATAGTAGTGGAGTGATTTAAGTGAAAACTGCAATTACATATAAGATACAGAATCGAATTCACTTGAAGAAATAAAGTGTCATTCCCAGTAACTCTACAACTACTGCACAATTGCTTCATGTACAACGTTCTTATTCACCTTAATTCATTCTGTGCATTCTGTACTGTAGACTTCCTTTATAACCACGGAAGATAGATATATAACATAGGCTGGAAGGAGCGTAGTAGTGGTGGAAAAGTACAGCAGTGGACAGCAGCGCCTCTGCATTATTATCCATTATTACGGGTTAGTTATAACATAATATAGCATTCCTACATCAGATTTCAGATCAGAGATTTAGAATTGTGGAGTGAAAATGTATTCTTCTGTTTAGTATTCCAGTTGAATTTTCTTGTGTCATTCATCAGTCTTCAGACTGCGAAGACCAATCATCTTAAACTGAATTGCATTTAGAGGATCATAAAACGAAACTCAAGCGAAAATCATCAGAAAAGTGTCTGGTCCTAAGTAGTATTGAGTAGTTTAGAAAGGAGTTAGGATGTTTGAGTGTGGAAATAAATGATGTACTTATACTTAGTATAGACTTCAGGGACATCGCATGCAGTATCTTGGTGTTTACCTGATCATTTGTCAGTTTAGCCTTTAGCATGAAAAGTGTTAGCCTGTGTTTACACTTCCTCTGAAATCCGCATTCTGTCCCTGGACCAGCAGTACACGCAAAAACCACATAATTATGTATGTTATGATTATGATACGTGAGTAAATACATAAATAATTAAGATTGCAGGATTTCGCAGAAATGGAAGCTGGCCATGCAGTAGAGGTGTCCCACTCAACGTCATCGTAAAGCAGGAGAAATTGTTCATTAAACCGGAACGTAAACATCCTATGAAAATAAACACTTCAGTCAGAGGCCAATGTGAAGAAGATGGAGGAGAGCAAGGTAGGGTGAGGAATAGAATACCTACGACGAATCCTTACTCTTGTGTAATCTTAGATGGTGACTGACTCATATCTTCTTCAATATTTCACTCAAGTGATGCTAAGAGCTTTCTGCATAGTTAGTCGTATGATAGTAACAGTAATGTAGTAGGAATAATATATTATACAGGTGCAGTGTACAAAATAAGAAGGTACGAAGCACGAGGCAACTCCAGCCAGATTCAGGACATCTCTCTTTTGCTTTACGATGATCAGCCGAATTGCGAAGAAATATTTTCTCAACTCTCTGCACAGGTTTTTGGGGAAATCAGTTATTTTCTTACGTTCTGGCAGATGAGACCATCAAACTCTATTATTGGCCTGGCTGGCTACCAGTTCCAGTCATAGGTTTTCCAGGGAGATGTTCTAGTGTAGCACGCAGATCGTCATCAAGTGATAATATCTCTCTCCAGATTGAAATGAGTTGGAATTCAAGTAACTTTAGTGACATCGAGCAGAACAAAGTTGGGCCGCCTAATTTTTCGGCAAGTTTTCAGATTTTCGTGTACGTGATTTACAATGTGGTGTTCGTGATGGCATTAATAGGGAACTCCCTGGTGCTGTATGTCGTGTACAGCCAGCCTCGAATGCGATCGGCGACTAATTTCCTCCTGGCCAATTTGGCGTGCGGAGATCTCCTGATGTGTCTCCTCTGCGTCCCCTTCACATACATCAGCGTCCTTCACGACTTCTGGCCTTTCGGAAAGATCCTTTGTCACTTGGTGTCCCCCGCCAACACGATCGGAGTCCTCGTCTCCTCCTTCACGCTTGTCGCCCTCGCCCTTGACCGCTACATCGCCATCGTCCATCCCTTCCGACCCCGACTCAGAAAGAAATACGCCGCTGCTGTCATTGCCTCCATCTGGGCGGCAGCCGTCCTCACCGCTTCCCCAATCGCGGGCACTACACGACTGAAGATTGACAACGCGACCCAATTGCCACTCTGCTATGAGGTACACTAAGACACCGACTTAATACAGGATGCCTAGAAGCACTAGAAAATATCAGCGTTCTCTTAATTCCATACGAGCATTTCACTCTCACCAAAATCCCATCGTGTGGTAGATAATTTGTGTTGGGAAAGTTTCATATGGAATTACTGATTACATAATAGTAAAAGTGAAAGCATGATAATGTGAATCCTATTTTGTGCCACATAAGTGTAATCAATTTATGCATACAAATAGATACTAAGTACTTTAAATATTGTAGCTATATTGTAAAGTGACCGACCACATGAACGAATTGTCTTTTAACTTTTGATTTATTACATTTCTTTCTTTGCGTCTTGCCTAATGCATATTGCTTATACTTAGTGTGTGTAAATATTTCGGTGAAAGTTGTATGGAATCGTGTATATCGATCATCGGTACTAATAATAAGTAATTAATTGGTTTAATTTAGTCTGAATGGCCCGAAGAGACGCAGTTGTTGCTGGCGTATACGATTTTATTGCTGGTGCTGCAATACGTTTTCCCCATCATTGTTCTAATTTTCACCTACACAAGAATAGCTATCATTGTTTGGGGAAAAGGACAAAGTGTCATACCCATTGATGGCCAACAAATGAGACGACCAATTGGAAAGGTTAGTTATCCGTGACTTAACAAATTAAATCGTAATTATATTAGCTCTACTCAGAGCTGTCGCAAAGTTACGAAATCATAAAATCGCAATCTCGTCGCGCATCATTTCGCAAGTGTGCATTAGAATTTGCCTCAGTTGATTACCCAACTAGAAACAATGAAATAAAAAAATTTATCACTCATCGTTTTGATTTTTCCTTTCTTCGTTTCCGATTTAGGAGGCTTGGGGTAGTAATTAGGTGATAAGTGATCTCATTTAATAATTTTAACGTTCTTATCTCAATTTTATTTCTGAGATCTCAAAAATAAACATGCCTTTTTGGCTCCCATATTTGCTATCAGAACGCAAACGGGTTGACCAATGGGATGCTTCTATTCCGTTCAAACACGTTACCGCCTGCGCATTCGTTTGCAAATGCGCAAACTTTGCGATTTTCAACTTTGCCCAACCTGCCCTGAGTAGAGCTATTATTCCATAACATAACATTGGCATTGCAGTGACCAATAATCGAACGATTATTTGTCTTATTATATGTATGACAAGGGCAACCATTTAGATTCGAAATATTAAAAGATTTTTTATTATTATCTGTATTTTACCGGTCAGACTAAAAGGCCCCATCCGCCCCACCCCGAAAAACCTAACCTAATTTTTCATAATCTAACTTAAACTGATGGGTGGGGCGGATGGGGCCTTTTAGTCTGGCCGGTATTTTACCCTATTTTCCATTTTCCCTCGCGCAATGACATTAAATTCTTTGATCACCAAACTTCTCTTTTGCATTTCTGGTTAATTGTGTATCCATAAAACTAAATGGGATGGCGAGATTGGGTTCTAAAGACTGTGAGGACTAAGTTTGAATGAATTGTTTGTTTGGGGTGTAGACGGTGGTGGTGACCTTTGCAGTGGTGGTCGGGTACACAGCAGCCTGGCTCCCGCTGAATGCTTTCACAGTGATAGAGCACATGTACCCAGACACAGAGAGGAAGTTGTACGTGTTCATCGGCTGTCACTTCATCGCCATGTCCCACACAACATACAAGTATATTTTATCCCCATTGGTCCTTCAAATTTTAGTTCCAGAGTATTTTATTGGGTAGTTTAAAGAAGTAATTAAAATATTTTAGCCCCTTCATCTACGCCTGGGTCAACCGAACCTTCCGAGAAGCTTTCCAAATTGTTTTCGTCAACTTGATGAACAAATGCTGCTTTCGGTGTGGACACACTCAGAAAACGGGATTCGGTCACCGAAATTCGATTTGGCAATCAAGCAGTGGAAGAAGCAATTTTTATTGTCAGGTGAATGGGGGGACGGTGAGAAGAGTCTCGTCATCCCCGCTGTCTACCCAAACGACAAGCACCACCATCTCGAACACCACAACTAACAACAACGGTGGTGATGGGATGATGAAGTAGACTTAAGCCTCACATTCCTCCACATTTTTCTCAATTCAACCAGAAATTTCGTTTACATTGCAGTTAATCATTCACTGTTTATTTTTGTCCTCTTGACTCTCCATTCATAATATTTCGACGAGTGCGTCTATTCATCCTAGACCTTCTCATCCGTTGTTTACATATTATATACTCACTTCCTTCCCCTCGTGAAGAGGGAAGCTACATCTGACACTGACTGAGGTGTATCTGTAATATTCATAGTAAATGTGTTTGTTTATCACAAATAAGTAGGAAAGTGTCGTCTGACTACTTAGAAGCAGCATTAAAGATACATAATGCGCAAATTATCATGTTCTTTAGAAACAACATTTCCTAACTGAACTTTAGACGAAAACGGTTAAGTCTCTTAAGTATGTAACTATATAAACATTAGGATCAATGTCAATGCTTTCGCGCAGAGTATCCCTATGCAATGTTATCCTTTACAGTTTACATTACACCACGATTGATCACTCTGCAACGGGTTTGTTTACTATACAGACACTCTACTAGTTATAAAGGTACTCCTTGATTGTGTCTGATATTTGTACCTGTGTACAATGGTCATAGTAGTGCGTGCAAGACTTCGTGCAAGTTTATTCAATTCAAAACTCTGTATTTGATTTAAACTGTTTGGGCACACTGCTCTGAGAGATCAGTCAGATCTCTATTGGCATACTACAATAACTTTACACGAAGAATATACAATTGCAATAAACACAAGTGCTGAAAAATGAGGAGAGTGATCTTAATTGTTGGTTATCCATAAGCATCTCTCGTTAATTACAGAGCGTATAAATAGGTATTGCCTTTCTATGTACAAAGTAAATGTGAATAAAGAGTTGTTTTATCAAATGATCATGAAATTATCTCCCCTCCTTTATAATCTTATAATGCTTGATGGTGGTTCAAGTGCATCAAGTGCAAGTGCAGATGCGCTGGATGGCAAACAGATGCTGGAGGAGACTTATTTCAAGGCTTTATTTATTTTACTACACCGACTGCGCTGAGGATTCCTGTATATGAATTTCGCCCGACGGAGCAAGCAAACATGATTACTGAAGCACTAATTATTAATAAGTAGATTATAGACAGGTAAGTATGCTAGCTGCCTATTTTTTCCTATTCACTTTTTTATTACTTTGCACTGCCATGGAACGCTGAGGCTTACATATACTTTATACCTACTCATCATTCATATAACTACTAAAGTTTTATCAATTTATTTATTTGTTAACCCTCACTCTTCGTCGTGCCAGAAACTTGGACTTTAAAATGAATTCATTGAATTCATCTCAACTTGATTTACTACAGCTATACGTGAATATATATTATTACAGATCAGCCATTATGTCAACTCGTGTATTGCAACAATATAGTACGTTCATGGTCTTGTAGAATATATTTTTGGGCACACAGGGAAGAATTTATAAAGTAAGCAAACCGAGTTTCAATACTTCAACACTACATAAGTACGTTAACAACTATCTGCATCTTGTTGATCTATTAGCATTTGAAATGTAATTTCCATTTGCAGAATGGTATGAGACGTAATTAACGTAATTATTACGAACTTGAAGTAAACTAAACTGCCAGTTTACCTAGATACCCAGTCATTTCAGTGCACAGCTCAGAATTTATTGCAAAGGGAGTGATGAAATGCGGCAGAGTGAGAGAATGTTTGTGTTTTATGAAATGTTGACAATGAGAGAGATGCGTGGATTGATGAATTGATGTGCTGTCGTCCATGCAATCTTATCAATAAAAGGGTTTAGTGCGTCAACGATATCTCTCTTAATACTCATGACGATATAATCCCCAGCTAATTATTTTTGAAACTATGAACATCCCTCTTACCACATCCCTATCTCTCCCATTATCTATTATTATTTTTACCAGTAAACTTGCCTATGCGAGTCATTAGTGTTAATACTATCTATAGTCCTACTCTACCTGCAGCATAATACATGACAATGATGTTCAAGTTTCCCCAAATGCTGAATTATACATAGCATAGCATTGAACTGTAATGCTAAACCTTTCCCTGAACTGTGAACTACGAGAACGCACTGATTCAGTACCGTGGTGTCTGATGTGCCCGAGTTGACTATAAAGCTGTACTTTACTTTACTTTACTACGATGTAGGTGAGTGTCAGTTTTCGTGGCCAGTCTGGGATTAGTATTTGTTGTGTTGACTATGGTGGACAGTGGACTGGTATAACTCTAATGTGTGCTATTCAATTGATTGCTTTTCTCGAAAATTAGGTTTTATATCGAGGACATATTAAATGCTGGAAAAGTTCCAAATTGGAGCTCTTAATTCCATAAGCACGAGCACGATGGATTCTACATATGAGCAGGCATGATTTGATGATTATATGCAAAACATCAGCAAAATCTCATTGAATTATAAGAGTAAGCTGGGCCACATATCTATGAATCGGAATAATATCAGTTGAATGACTTAGGTGGGGATTGTGGACGGATACAAAGTACTCAACTCAGTGGCATAATACATTTACTGTATCCAATAAATTGCTGTTAAGTGTAGATGTTACAGGAAATTTGTACTCCAAGGACGTATGCATACGGCCTGTCCTGAAATAGGATATATAAAATATCC
>JABASH010002992.1:0-17995 GCA_019776445.1 Tomocerus maximus | reverse complement strand
AGCTGAACTAAAGCAATCTGTAGAAAGGAACGGTGCATACAACAGTCTGGCGCGACATTCTGTCGCCAAGTATTCTTGCACGGACTCGGATTTTTCTGTTGTCGCTTCCTTGCCTACATACATGTTCTGTTACATTAATTTTCGGAACAAAATTAAAACCAGATCTCTTCATGTATACGTTCCTTGTTCTCTTTACAATTCTATCTAACCCTTTCAATAGGAGATACTTACGCTTACTTAACATCGTTGTTTACTATCTTCACTGTTTGCAGCAAGGCAAGGCCGAACCAAACTCCTTTTACAATGCATACACATTATCAGTACGTAGTAAGTAGTAGTAATTGTAAAAAATTAAAATATGCCGATTTCCTTTTTTGGAAAGACAAATACTTGACACCTCCGGTCCAGACTATTCTGCTCAGTATTGTAATAATAAGTATGTGTCTTCATGAGTGTTATTTAAGCATTTACTATATTGAAGAAATTTATTCCTAGAATTCCCTCCGCATTTCATCACAGGACTAATATATCTACTATTTCTATGCACATAATATGTGTGTGCAATTTTTAGATGAGGTGATTTATTGCTGAGAATATTTCCTATGCATTTCGAAACATCGCCGATTGTCAGTATTAGTATTATCAGTATGACCTTTGAATACTGAAGTTTATGTGATGCTAATTTATGTGGAAGATGAATGGATGTAACCAGAAAACCATTCAGAGACAAAATCTCCGAACATCTAGCAATTTTCTCTTTGATATGCTAAAATTTCAGTATAGATATCATACATTTGTGCTGATTCCCAATTCTCAGGAAACTCTCTGTGGAGATCAAAGTGGACAATTTCTGAGGGTCATATACTACTTTATCCTGAGTAACCTCAACTGTATTTTACTTGGAATCTATTACGAAGAACCGAGGGAGGACATGAAAAGCATCAAAGCAATTACTAAGTATAGCTGCTTTATTTAATATCACTTTTGTTACCTGCGTTTGATTTGTATTCTCCAATATAGCGCCTGGTTAAATAGCGGACCGTCAGAGCTGTAATCAAAAATAAACACATGGATTATTTAACTTGAAACTCTAGAGAATAGGTCACAGAAATTTGCAATACAGACTCATTCAATGAATGGTTATTTGACAACTACTATTTACATAAATACAAGGATATTTTCTACTTGGGCAATTTGATGAAAAGGGATATTAATGGCAAATTAATTAAATCGTATTCAGTCAGTATGGTAGATATATTCATAACCAGTCTGCAGGTGTGCCTACTAATTAATCGCCTCTTTTCACGGCCTGGCCTAAAGACATTATTACATCAAAGGAAATATTATGTAATTTCATCCATGAATTACATTTTTGCATCAGAATGCAGAATATTGTACAATACTACCAGTTTACACTGAAATGATACAGGAAACAGGAGGCATACAACAAAGATCACATTCCAGACTTTCTGAGAATTTGTTAGGCTCAGGGTGTTGCCTTTTAGAGTGTATTTTCCACTAACTTTGTAATTAAGTAGCACTAATCAACTGTTTTATCTAATTCAGCAATAGTGAAATGATCAATTTCTCAGATCTCATGATAAAACTTGGCTTCACGTGCAAAATTACCCTTGGCCATTCTTGGAATCGTATTATTGCAAGCGTGAATTAAGTCCAATTTTGGAACCACATGTTTGCAGATGAATGAAATGAATGCACATGAAATAAAATATTAATCAGTTTAATTAATAACTGCAGGACAACAGTCAAAACCAATGACACAATAGAGTGGCATGCGTTACTAATACTAGTTATACAGGTAGATTGAACAAATTACATCACTTATCAATCACGCAGTCCATTGAAAAAGTTCCTGCACGTGAACCAAGGCTACAAGAAGGAAATCAAGGCTAAAATGTCATAACACGGACGGGTCTTCAAAATACTGAGTAGTCGTAACAAAATGTACGAGCCTATAGTGTACCTTCCATTTCCTAGCGTATCATTTTGATGTATCATTTCATAACAGTAAGTAAAGTACATACTATGATACGAATCAAGGCTAGAAGACACGACCGCCAACACAGCCGAAAGGCAAATCGAAATTAATTGACTTGCTTTCTTGTCCCTTAGTAAAATGTCTACAAGCACTAATGGCTAATTCCAATGGCTTTAAAAAATCGTACAGACTCCACGGACATGGGCTTTTATTTACTGTCTACAAGAATTAGAATTGATAGGGAGACTTTCTCCAGAACTTTCTCTATTCTCAGTTTACCTTTTGTGTAACTAGTAAATAGATGAGTGTGGGAGGAATGAAAGACGACACAAAAGTTTGTAATGTTATACCCCAGGACAATACTGCACTGGAGAAATATTATTCTAAAGGTTACAACGTGCAATGTAAGGAATGACTTCAGACATTTTCATTAAGGTAAATAAATACCTTTGCTTACTCAACATTGTCTGGGTAGGTAGCTAAGGTCCGTGTTTTCGGAAGTCATTCGAGATCTTAGATAAATATTACGATTTGGTCTTGTTAGGCTAGGACAGGGCAGGGAAGGACAGTCTTCACAAATCTTGTTGATGACACTTTAACAAATGTTGCAAATTTTCTGGTTTGTTGAGTTTTACATTAGTTTAATTTCTCATTGGATTCCCGAATTGACATTTTTGTCCCTTCTGTAATCTGCGTGGTGAGTTACTATGCAATCCTGCACTATAAAATGCTATTAAGAAACGGAATGCATGTATGAAACAAGAAACGATAAAAAACAAGGCCGATTCTTCATACATTTACTAGACGACAAAGATAAATTCGCCAACGCAGTAAATCTGTCTTTAGATGACGTTACCTTGTGGCTGAAATCTTTATCGTAATTGAAGAAGCCCGTGAATTTGACACTAATTCAATGATAGTGTCATCTTAAACACAAAGAATGTATTTTAGGATGCATACTAAAACTATAACTATAAGTACTAATACTTATCAGAACATCAGAACCCCAGTTTGTGTAAATGTCTTCCGGTTCTATTAAAAAGACATGAGAAATTCCTCAGACTTCAATACAGATCATAGGAAAGAGGAGCCAATTTGAATATTTTCTTCCTACTGTACCTCAGTACTAAATGCATGGGTGGCATCCTTAGGTTCACTCGCTCAGTTATTTATAAAATGTCGCATTCTAAATTCTATTTATTTTGCTTGGATCTACATTCTCCGTTGAAATATATGCATAGCTCAGGGGAGCAACAAGTACATACAACTCAGATATGAGTTATACTTTTGTCTAAGATGTAAGATTTAACTCAAAATCAAGGACACGTGGCGACAGAGAGAATTTCCTCCTGTCCTTTTAAGTTACACAGACAGACAGTCCTATCAATTATAAAATTCGCTGCGAAATTACTTTGTGAAAACGGTGTGATTAAATATGAACAACTACTGACATGTAAACATAAGTTTGGCCACAATTCAAACTTTAATTTATAGCTTACCAATTAGCTAAATCTCCCTGTCCTTTCCAACAAAACTTAAATTAGTGTGTACACACATAAACACACAAAGCAATGTTTACTACAAATAACTTTCATACAAAAGACTTGATAAGGATAGCCAACAATACCAGAGCATTAGTTTGAGAATTAGTTAATTCTTGAGATAATTCCCCAAGAAATGTATTTCTGATGACGTAGGTATGTCTTGAATGTAAAAATATTTCTATCTACATAGTTCAATATTTATGCAAACTGTCAGCACATCCTAATAAGCTTTGCCTTGTACCGACACTGTAAGATACCTAAAAATACAACTGTATCATGTTGCTATTTATTATTCCTAGGAATAAGGAATTAGCTGTAGATGCACCGAAACGAGCATAATACAAGTAATTCAAAAAACATATCATTGCGATTGCCAGGAATGAAGTTCACCAACACAGAGAAGTCATTTGCATTGACGTAAGCAGCAATGCCAATCAAGACACTACTGACTAATGTTTTCATTCTGGTCCCCATAAGTGTTTCACTCAAACATTAAAGAAATAACGGGGCGGGACTGATGGCGACGATCTCTTGGCTTCTTTTACTCCGTTTTATTTTATCTTTCTAGCTACCTACTTTCCCTTCCTCACTCTTGACATAACACTCTTAGCTATCTACAATCCTCTTAGCCCAACTCAGTCTAACCATATGTAACTGGCGCCGGCTGATATTCCGTTAATATATCTTACATGACTAACATGACACAACCAAAAGAACGATATACGAACTTCGTCTGATCCTACGCTTTTATCTATCTGTATTCCGAACATTATTCTATCGTGTCTCCTGCACCAGCATGTACTGACTGGAATTTTAGACTACACTTGTTCCGTCATCAAGCAGTTAGATACCTACGTATGTATGATATATAGGAAATTGTATGGGACTCCCCCGCTCTGCTTTTCACTCATTCAAATACTCAGAGAGGACATTTCCTAAATTGTCAATTGGACTATTCTTCGAACTAATTTGGGACCAATGATGCCATCGTGCGTTGTGTTGTCATTCTTATTCACCCAAAATTATCATGAGTCACTCACGACTTTCATGAATATAATCAAGAACCTATTAACAAATGTAATAATCTAATTATAAAGTGAATTATGTACATAAAGTACTTAGGTACCTACTCATTTATTATCAGTACAGAAAGAATGCAGATCAAATAGGTGGTGCGACCATATAATTTACAATGCAGCATCCCAGCATCCCGCAAATCCCAATCAACTGGACGTTTTATCCTGCATGATGGGCTTATGAATTGCAGTATGCATCTAAAGGTTTTCAATTGTTAATACTGTACAAAAAATTACGTTAATTGAAAGACTTAAAATTAACCTTAACCCAGAGGTTACATTTAGTTGCAAAAAGTGTTATATTAAATATGGAACAACTGTCAGGAGAGAGATGAGAAATATGCAAGTTTTCCTAAATACAAGTATAGCAGCAGTTAAGTTAGTCCTTTGTCAATGTCATCGGCAGATCAGGATAAAGATGAGTCATGTCTTAAAGCCAGTTAGGATGTGTTTGACTGTTCAGTGGGTTGAGTCATGATCTCAAAGTTCGCAGACTGTCACTCAAATGCAGAAAAGGAAGCCCACACAGGTATAAGCAAGTGAAAAATAGAATTATAGATCTACGCTATACGATGGAATATCAAGCAAAGCTTTAAACTAGAGTAATTGTTAAGAAATAATTACCTGATTTGCCAACTTCGTGCTGTCCATATACAACTATCCGAATTTTTGAGTTTGAAGACGAACTATTATGAGAGTTCCCACTTAAAACCGTTTTCTCCTCTATACTCTTCATTGTGATTTTCATGCAACTGATTTGATTTTCACCAGCCTCAATTAATATTTCCTTTGTTTGATTTTCTCAATTGAACTGTTTGTTTGATTTTCTCTATTGGACAGTTCTTTGTTAGATTTTCTCTATTGAACTGTTCTTTGTTTAACAATTTTCATGTAAAACTGAAGAAAATGGGGAGGTAACGAGGTAAGTATCACTTTATTGTAAAAGTTCGTCTTTGCAAATATGTATTAGGATAGGATTGTATCAAGAACTTATCTGGATTGGGAGAAGATATCTGTGTAGGAGACGAGAGTAGTGTTTTCACTGCGACGCTTTCTTGGCAACTGAGAGAAGATCCGAACAGGGTAGAAGTATAAACCTCCCGGCCACTCTGCCTTTTCGTATCCCGATCTTCCACGCTATTGCGTTAACAAGCCCTGCACTGGTGAATATTTGCACTTCGTAGATGTTCCTATTATAGCAGTTCCAGGTATGTTAATGCCATCTAATACTAATCCTCAAGTCGTAAGTAGCTCATAATGATCATAATATTTTAAGGTGTTTTCTTGGAACAACCTAGCAGGATGTCGTGTTAATTTATAATTATACCCCTGCAACTATATTAGTAATTTAAGTAGTAATTTAGTATTACGCACTTCATTTTTAAAAATGTTGCTATCATGTGCACGTTAAAAAATAAGCGTAGGTATTAATAATTTCTTTTCTCGTGATTGTTGAAAGCTTTGTGTAGGTGTAGGTAGGTGCATATTATTCGGTGAAAATGTACAATGCCTTTAACATCCTGTTTCAAAAGTATGAAATTCGTTTGTATTAATAAATAATGCATTCTTAAGAATTTTACAAACTACTTACAGTAGTCATTGTTTTACCTTAAGGAAAGTATGGTCTGTTTAGCCCTGTTCTAGGTGATGAGGTTGGTATATCATATGACATTTCATAATGGAATACATATGGTTTGTAAAATAACATTATTTCCTTTGAGTATATCAGTATAATCAAGTTGTCCATATTTGTACTTTTCACACTTGGAAATTGGGAGAATAGTATTTCGTCATTGAAAGTTGCACTAAAAGTACATAGTAACTTACCATTTCAGAGTGTGGTACTTCTAATGTATTAGTACGGGTTTCCTTGCTATTTGTGAAACATTGTGAGTGATTTGTTTTTTCCCCAATGTTATCATTACCCAAAAATATTTTGTGTGGGCTGACCATAACTGTCCTATCAAAAGGATCTATTTACATCGGTTTGGTTCTAAAATTGTTAACGCTTATTCCTAGATTCGTAGTATTAGCATATGTATTATGAGTAATGATTATTAGCGGCTTATGAGGGTATTAATGTTAGCGCTGGAGGGATTAATTTATGACTCAACAGGCTCCGACTGTATTAAATATTTAAAGGAAACCGAAAAGGAAGATAGTTTCTGGCAGAGTGATTAATTACCTAGATTATATTGGCTACATGAACTCTTAAGCGTCATACTCCCACTTTATGTTAAAATGGCTAAATTCCTAAAAATTTTCACTTAAAATGTGCATGGTCAGGGTTAGTGGTACATTGTGCATATTTTTTATTCCATTGGGGAAAGTTTCTCAAATGATTCTATGCGAATATATGGCCAGCCTAAGTAAATGTAACACTTGTTGTACTTTCTTCTCTGGATATGTGAAGAATTACTTTTATTGAAACTATTGATTGAGTGTTTTTTGATGTTCTTCAAGGGCTTTTGTGCCTCAGCACATCATAACATGTTTTTGTTTATTTTCTGTCTCTCAATCACAACTGTCTACTGTATTTGCATAACAAGAATACTAACCTTTACCGTGTTATACATTTAGAAAATTCTTCGTATCATTTATTAATTAAATTAACATGATATTTCAAGGCTGTTGTATTCTGTCTTATGTGCAGAGGCAAAGACAAAGTCAAAGAAATATATATTGCTGCGTATGATTCACAGAATTCATAGCGGAGAATAAACCTGAATACTAAAAACATACTTCATTGCAAATGCGGAGTAGTTTATTAGTCACTTCCTGTGTTCAAAGTGTGCAGTTAAGCATTAAAATTATCGAATGGCTAATTTTGTTTCTGTGTGTGGCAATGGCAATGAATATGATAGCAAAAAGCCTTATCTGATGATTGTTTGTCACGTGATATTTATTGTTTTCTACAGAAGACCTTGAAACTTTCTCCAGTTTAAAATCGCCTCACCTTGTGCAAAATGGATAGTGTTCCTTCCTTCATTCATAGCCATCCTTTTACATGACGGAAAATTACCATATTCATTCAGAAGATAACCCTGACAATCATATCTTAATGAATTTCCTGGTAGCTCACAATAATCGAATGAAAATTTGGCAGTTCTTACAATAGCATGTCTGAGGATCCTGAGTGTTTAGGTTTCTGGAATACATTAGACGAGACCAAACGAAAATTAAACATGCTCTTGAATTTATAATACCTATAATGTGTCGCAATGTTTTATCCTTTTTGTATCTGCTTACATACTTAGGAGTAGAATAAAAGCTCCCAAATCGGCTGTAAAGGTCTGCGAGTTATGCTGACATTGACCTGAATATTTTCCGGAAAATATATACACCACAACCATAATCATCAATTTCCAACCTTTTACTTTTCTCTCATGTCTCATCTTCATTTGTATTGTTTGTTCTGTCGACGAGACATTGAATGTTGCATCTCCTACTGCTTAATACAACACACAGAATAGCTCAGTAACATAATACCCTTGAAGCGAAAATTTCTGCAGAAATCGCCATTTGTATGTATTTGGTTCTAGGTCGCGGAATTTCCATACAAGCATGGAAAACGAACATCTTGCGTAAGGAAAATCGTGTTTCCATCTGCAAACAATGCATTTGTTCATTTCATCACTCTCTTCCCACATGCATTGAATGTATATGCATAAACAAACATTGTTCACAAACAATGCATCTAACACTCAAATCGTGTGTGAAGTAAAAACTCAAAAGCCCTAATACTTTTATCTTTCTCCTTGGGAAATGTGTTTATTACTCTTATTAGCATGCACTCTATATGGTATAGTATAGCAGCTCTAAGCGATGATTTCAATTCTCAATTGCTGTGCAAATAAGGTACACTAAACTAAATATTCCAGTACTTACCACTTATTACAACCGATAAGTGCCAAATTATACTAACTGAATATGTACAACCAATTGCCGGAATAAAATTCATTCGCAATAAATCCTTTTCCTATTTCCTTAGAAATTTACCAGCACAGAAGAAAACAAAGCCAAAGCGAGTTGCATTGAAATTGTAAGCCATTAATGCAAAGACTTGCACATTTACGCTCAATGTAGTGCGAATGAGAAATAAATCGAAATGTTTTCGGTGACCTAGAATTCGCAATGTATTAGCATCTAGAACTAAACCGACTTGTCAAAGTCATTCAAAATGGAATTTCGGTGCATGGCTTCTTCAGATACAGTACAAAGCATTAAGTAATTCACTAACTAGAGGCACAGAAACATTAGTACTACTGGCAATACCTATCAAAAGTAACAATGGACGAAAAATTGTGCTAACGACATTCGGTTCAGAATTCTGTACTAAATTGCTGAACTAATTCTACCTATTATACTGGGCTCTATACCCTGATGCAATTACTTTCGATATACCAAGTAGAATTGTATATACCAATTGCTAAGTACCATTTTCTTTTCAGGACTACAATATGACCTATCTCTACCAACTTAAACCCAAACATTATCCAAATATTATTCATTTGATACATTTTAGGCTGCAAACTGTGCATAACAACTTAAATCGTGATACGTAAGTATGTAAGTACAAATAGTACAATGCAGTTAATTCTGTCTGAATGCAATTTTGGATTCCGAACATGTGAATCTCTTGCATTAGGTAATTCAACTGCATGAAAAATTCTGTTGGTGTTATTTACGTCATTTGTCTAGAATTTTGTTTTTCTGCAGACGGTAACTGTACTATAATTTAATCCTTGATATCCCCATAGAGGTAAACAGTGCTCCAGAGGATGGAATGAAATGAATAGGGCTATACTACTCTATTTTGTGTGATTCTTGATATAATCCAACAACTTATGTGTGGAACTGTGCGTGCATAAAGTACAAAGTTGAGGATGCAGTCAAGTCGCTGCTTCAGCTTGATTTACAAATACAATATCGAGGAAATGGAAAGATGAGAAAGCTCGTAGAGTTTCCCCACACTTGTTAAAATATCTTTGGCTCAAAGAGAACACGAAATTTCCTGACATGATACGTTGCCTACTTATTTACACTGTCTGTCTATCCGTATCGTATATTTGTAGGCGTACCTCAGTTTTAAGTCAGCCGTCAACCAAAGAAATTCAACTATGTTGCTTCTGAGAAATATCACTGTCTATTTGTTCAGCTTTATGGAAATGAAAAAATGGTGTATAGTAAATTGTAGGTTACATAATGTAGGTTACATTGAATTGCAACCAAACGAAATTTTGAAAATTATGTCGACATTCCAAGAAGGGCTTAGGTTATGTATTATGTAAGTGAAGATTTGAAATGTTAAGAAATTTTTGTGTATAAATCTTTGCCTTGTACCTGTATTATGTAGGTCGAGAAAATCAATTGCGCACTATGTGTGCTATCATTAGTTTAGATTCGGTTAGGGTTGAATGGAAGATGCAACAGGCTAGTGCATGTACCTATAAGTACATAGTGGGTTATAGCTTAACCGTCAAAATAATAACCCAACTAGTTAGTTGACTAATTGAAAGAGAAAAGTAAACAATGCTACACTTAAGATCACGTTTATGATAATGGTGAAACGAAAGTGCAAAGCTTGTCCCATCCTTACTTTGTCATTCGTTACACGGTCCACGTGTTTAGCACACAGTCTGCTATCTCTCACGATCTATTATGTCAGCATGCATAGAGCCTTCTTTTACTATTTACCGGCAGTAGATGTGTATTCACAATTTCACAAAGCATTTGCAAGAACTTCTATATAATTTTGCTTTGTCTTTCCTTGGCGAGTTCCCAGCTCGGTCCTTACTTTACTCACCTACATGTTCGCATGTATTCTGGTGAAATAATCCTGTCTCTAGATGCTCTGTGTACTACAGACAATAACAAAGTTTGCAAAACCCAGTAAAAGTGTAAAATCCCAGTACCTTGAGATAACTCCCTGCCAGCTCTGTCAACCCGCTTGTTTTTCGCTTGCTAACACCATAGTTCTTTTTTCTTTGAGTTTCAACTCCTCTTCCCCATTTGCTTAGCTCTTCAAGTTGTAACAGTTCCAAT
Organism: Tomocerus maximus; assembly: GCA_019776445.1. NCBI lineage: Eukaryota > Metazoa > Arthropoda > Collembola > Entomobryomorpha > Tomoceridae > Tomocerus > Tomocerus maximus. The sequence goes on along the minus strand of JABASH010002992.1, from coordinate 7,331 downwards.
CGTTGTGTAACTACATTTTGTAAAACTACGTAGTGAGACTGTCATAAACTATACTACGAAATGGAACTTAAACTTTGAACACGAGTCAACGAATGAAGGCGAGTCGAGTTGTCCTTTTTCTATCGACATCTAAGAAAAGAGCCAGTGGTAACAACTAGAGCGGAATGGGATGAAATGAGACATACATGTTACATCTTACTTCAGTTATAATCCATTTATAAACGTGTGCAGACTCTTTTTTTTGCATTTATATATATGCAATTTAGCTGCATGTACTATACTCTTTTCATGTAACCACACGTTCAGACTAGCCCATTTAGTGTCGTCATTTTCGTCATACTCGGTTGCATGACCACCTTAACCTATAATATATCCTGGCTGCACATCTGATGTTGCGTCATATCAAGTTGTGTAATCCACCTTTTTAATTTTACTTTCACAGTAATATGACACAGCCTGATGAGTAGTAGGAGGGTATTAAGTAATTTAAGCTCCATTTAGTATACAGGTGCATTTCTTATATACTATGCCTATGTTACCGACAATTTTTGAATAAGCAACTACAAATAGTATATAGCGAAAGGAAAGTATTTTGAAGATTTGTTAGCAATGTTAATTTATTCTAGATTACAATATTAGCACATTTACAGGGAATTGTTTTCATTGACCTGGTTTCTCATTTACATTTGATTATCTTTAACTTATCTTACTTAATTAACTACCTAGTAGTACCCAGTATATCTAATACACTTAACAAATTCAAAGCAAGTAATTTTGCACTGAGTATAGTATACTTAACAGATTGGATGGCAAAATTGGTGCCATTGAACTTGCATGAATTTTCCCTTCGATGAGCAAATTTTAACGTGGAATTATTATAATTACCCTTTGGAGTACAATACGTCTGAAGACATTCAAGGCAGTTTTCCAAAAAAATGTTTCAGTGGCACTCCTCAAGAGTTTTTCATGAATCGCCATGTATCACTTTGTGGAAGCCCTCCAGCTCTACAAAATATTTTTTCTATGGTCCTTATGACGGGCATAAATCTATTTTTATGCTTGTAATGCGTAGTACAATTGTAGAGACATGATTGTCCATTGTAAAGGACTGCAACTGCAACAAAGGATAATTTGCCTGTAGCATTATAATATAATGGTGTAACATGAGTTTGTAAGCCTTTACTCAAGACATTTTGTAGAAGTATTAAGATATCATTTTAAATTCTGAGTAAATGTCTGTGACAAAAGTGAAAGAGATTCTAACGTTCTTAGCTATTTGAAATAGTTCAATAAATGACGGCATTGTTTTACGGAAACCTCGTCATTGGCTGCACTCTGCACGATTGTCTATTGCTCTTACAGTTTCCCTATCCTATGCCAAAGCAATAAAACAACCACATCCCATTTATTATAAGTTTGGAGTCGGCTCCAACATAGTATAAGGATTAATACCTTAAGAGTTTATGGCAATGAAACACTAAACAGTATTAGTACACTATGCATGTAGTATCAGCAAATATTTTGTTCGCAGCTTTGTTTATAAAGTACCCGATAGTTTCCTTCTGAAGAAATCAAAGTGCGAAAGTGCGAAGTTAGAGAAAGAAGTCAAGGAAAACCAAGTTGTTTGAAGAACGAGTTACGGAAGGCTAAGGCTGAATGCTAGAAAGTCTCAAGACCAAATACCTAGTAAATACGCCGACAGTGCTAATGAATCATGCTATCATGTATGTCCTCTACTATGGAGTCACTACACTAATCTGCCATGTCGTGTCTACTACATGTGCATCAGTACACATGTGCGTCAAAAAGTAATATTATTGATCACATTTTATTTGCTTTACGTAAATAAGATTAATACATTTTCTGCGGTTTTACTTTCCTAGCACGGAACCTTGAATTCATTAAAAAACGCTTACGTATAGCTTTATCGGTTTAGTGTACAGTTTACTTTATGCAAGATCTGTTTGTATACAAAATACTTATGTGCCTTTTATAATGCACATTGCATCTGCATGTGACAAACAGCTTAGGCAAGTGCTTGCTCTCTACATACTCCAGACTAACAAATTCTTGAACATGAGCAAATCTTCCGTTACAAATTCCTTCCTATTTGCTTTTGTGGTAAATTCCTAAAATGTACGGATGAGGTTTAGTCCACTGTCGGCTCTACACTATGTGTCCCAAAACGTGCTTTCATTCACATTTAATTTGAATTTTTACGTTACTATATTAAGGATCATTCAACCAAAGTGTAGACACCACTCTACTGTCTACTACGATTGATATTTGTTTTGCAAATGGTATTGGTAGGTACCTATTACAAATTATATGCATACTATTTAGGTATATTTTCACCTGTATATATGTATAATGTATTGTTTACTTTGAATTAGCTCTTTAGTCCTGAAGTACTTCCTTTTATTACCAAACTCTTTTCTTTAAATGCATGCACGACCCAAATTTACATGTAATTCCCTTCATATTGGCTTTTAGGACGACCAAAATGACAATATCTATTACATTTTGTGGAAATCGTAATCATTGCTTAGCTCAATGAGTTAATTAATTACATATTTCTCACGTTTTATCCCCTTATGTCGTGTGGTGATGGCGAGTGACTCATGACATTGCTGTAAAATTTAATTAAAATGCACTTTATGGCTTAAATGGGACAGAAAATGTCTGTTTCAAAATGTTATAAAATACACAAGAGCATGTAAAATTGCGTCAATGAGAGAAAGCATAGATGAGACTGGAGAGAAATAGGATTGCAGCAGGCAGTGCAATTTTAGGCAAAATAACGACTATGACACTCTAGATAGTGCATCTTACTTAAGATTTGAGTAATAGCAATAATATGGTATTGCTACTTTGGAGTGGGCAGCAGGTGTCTGATAATACTTTATATCTTGATTAGGTTATCCCACACATACGTAATCTTAGATTTAGGGAATCCAAAAAAACTTTGAAATCAAGGGTATTTTGTAAACTTTGACAGAATGGCTAGAAAAAATCTAGTTAATAGAGTGGTTCTGGGTTAGTAGGTCAATAAAGTCTTAGGTTCAAAGGGAGTTGACAGAGATTAACTTTCTCATGGGCAAGGCGGCGTGAAGGCAAAGGTGGCTGTGAATCGGATGAACTAATTTGTCTCGGGTCTTCATTACATTTGGGGGCTAAATTTCTATAAATTATCTATGACTAAATGCTGCAAGGGAGACAGAGTCCAACGAACAGTTATAATTAATCCGCTAAACGCTTATTATGTCTCCTTTGATCAAAACGCTTGTAATAGAGCTAATATCAAATGACAGGCCAACATTAAACACTATTATACTCAAATCAGTCTATAAGGCATTATGTACTTACCGTCTGTATTTGAATGCAGACGAGACTTTCCGATCTAATTAGCCCCATTAACTTTACAATACCTTGATATTAACATTGCTCTGAGCTACATCAATCTGAGTTACTTATTGCGTAAGTATTCATTAATATATATCATTTATGTATCAGGAACAGACACACATTCTTGAGAAACTACCAAATGTTAAGCTTGAATTGTCTTTAGGTACTTCTCTATTCACTATGCTATGAACAAAAAATACAACTCATAAAAACACAACCACTAACTTTAGACTTTGAAGTTGTCCTTCATTAAGACTATTCCCACATGTCCGTGTTAATTACTTAGATATATAATATGTATACATATAGCCTTGTCATTTGTATACAATTTTACATTAGAAATTAGTTTTTATAAGTACTAATGAGTATACCTTAGAATTGATAAAAATATTTTACTTATATTTATTACGAATGATTAGTGTCATTCCATGAGCATTGATATATTTGAACATAAAAATCTAGTTTTAGTTCATCATTTACAAAAGCTGATGATTAATAGGCGATTTTGCTTAAAATATGAAAGCATATGCCATATGAACGAATATGGGGCACTAGGTACGTCTTAAAACAATAACGGTGAAATAGTATCAAAGTCTCCATGTGTACTATCTGTATAGGTGCTGCTTATACTAAAGTGGCCGATTCTCATTTAATTCTACCTAGTAAATGTCGTCGTAAGTAAATATAGATCCTTAGATAGGTTTATGGGCTACGAAATGATGTTTCCGTGTTATCACAATTTTCTATCGGAGTAATTCATGGGTTGAACATTCAGTTGATGGCGGAATTTAAAATTGGTAAAAAAACTTACTGATGGACTATATTTCGACTAGGAAAACTCTACAAGTTCATGTATATAATCTGGAATTCTCTATCTGAAAATAATATAGGCACTTTCGTTATTACTACTGTATGCTTGTTTTTGCCAAAAGATATTTGAGTGACAACGTGACAAGTACACGAGAGTTAAAGAGTGAATTGAGCCAAAGATCGAAGGATACTATTTTTTCAGCTGGCATCACTCAGTACTTTTAACTGTACTCTCTACTGTAGAGGATACTGCTATATATGTAGTATGCTTAAGAGAGTAGGTATATTATATAGAAATTATATTCTCGGTGGTACAAATTGATAGCAGAAAATACCTTGATGCACGCTTTTTAAACGTCCTCCGTTTCTTCCAATGATTTTGTTGAGAATGTTCGGGCAAAGAGACAAGCAGTCTTACTTGAGCCTTTTAGTGTAAAAAATAAGCATACATTTGGTCCGGGTGAATGACTTTCTAATAGCTTTTCTTTGTATGCTATGTACAAGTTAAAGGAAGCGAATCCAACTTGAAGGCAAACAGAGCCATAATGTACATGAAACTAAATCCTACAGGGACAGGGACATTAATATATCTAGAGAATTGTATTTTCTAAAGATCAATATTACTAGTATGAAATGCTTGAATTATTATTACTTCCTCCAATGAAACTACTTACACATTTCATCTACATTCACACTTGAGCTGTCATTCATCAACTAACATACTGTCAACAGGTAAGTAGATAAATGTTTGTAGCTTTGAAAATGTTCATGACCAAATGGATTTGTCAAAATCTAAAAGATTGCATCATCACACACGAAATCTCAATCTCAAAGTTTAAATATTTCTTTCTCAAATTATGGCTGGTTCAAGGGCAACAATAATCCATTCAAGCAAAAAGAATCTTTTGTGGTTATCCAGACGCTCTCTTGAAAGCAATCGGATTTTAGTATTTTCATTTGCAATATCTAGAGAGATACTAAAATAGCATGTGTGTACTGGATGCTAGAAAATGAAGAGTCCATAAAATTCAGAATTGGGATCTTCAATATCTGAAGAAATCCGTCGAACGCAGAGAAGTATTGCTATAAAAGGGCTGACAAGGTAATAAATACGTAGTTTGAAATGATAAACAAATCTGATCGCCCTACTGACCTGAATAGGGGATTAATGACAAACTTTTGGTAAACGAATGCAATTAAAGTTCTCAAATGAGACCTTTCATTGCCATTTCACTTAGCTAGAGTAAGTTAGGTAATCTAATAATCCTGTGCATCAAAAACTTATTCTCAAGTACCGAAAATTACAATCAATATGACGCAGGATAGGAATACTGCTAACTGCTAACTACACGGTATGATCCGAACCATACTTTGGGGCTGAAATGACAAAAATCAGTCCATATATCTTGTTATAAGTAATTTGCTATTACAGACTATTTAGGAATTAAAAAAATCCAGTAATCTAACTTTATTTAATTGTATTATTAATTTTATATTGATTAAATTTTTGAACTACAGCTAATCTAACAATAATAGTAAATTGTAAGCACCAGACCAGACATAAAAATATGAATGCGAAATGCATTTCAATGATTTCTGTTATTTAACTGAACCTATTAATAGTAGTTTGTATTAATTTAAACTATAGCATAGTCAAAACGTATGAGTTTACGGAGCCATTTCTTCCAATTTTTAACATAAACAGGGAAGAGATTTTGTAGTGACCTGTAGTGTATTTTTTGTCTTCAGAATCATTAATTATCTCATCTATTGAGTAAGGAGGCTTACAAGAAAAGAGATTGCACTATGGGCCATTATTCTAAATATTACCATATTAAATAAAAGTAGCTAAAGTGCAATATGTAATGCATTGCACAAAAGTAGTAGAGCGCAAAAGGTTTTAATTATCGCATCCTGTTTTTGTGGCTACTATGTTGTTGAGTAAAAACTACGCAGCTGAATGAATGTCATTAAAAGTTGTCTGTAAATTACTTACGTTCCTCATTTATGTATATTCCAGAGTGGGTATCCGTGTTTGTGGTGAATTGGCACATACACTTACTACGCTACGCTTTGGAATAATTCATAAGTTTAGTAAGTAAATGATAATGTGGAGTAGTAAGTAAATATAAGAATATGATTTAATAAGTTCTAATACATGATAAATACACTCCTTACATTTAGCCATTCGAAGGTTCTTCACCTCCTCCATGATATGGACGGAACTTTCCTACTTGGAAAAGGCCTGAAGGAGAATTGCAAGTGTTGTTGTGATAAACTTTGACAGGTTTCTATTTGCTCCCGAATCGCTTTGTTTGCTTCGGCTTTGGTTATTGTTGAGAAATCCGTAGAAACTTGTTTTTACGTTGCGTTTACGTTCAGCGAACTGTAGTTTAAGTATCTCACCATATTCTCCATGAAATACTTAACCTGGATATTGAGGAGGTTCTTTAATGTGACATATTTTTGCATCTGCAGTGAAAACTATTTCACTATCATGATCAACTAATTGCTACCTATAAAATTTTCTCTTGCGTACTATGTACTAAAATGTTAACCTTATTTACTCGCTTAACTTTTTAAGTGTCAATACATATAATATACTATATCTGTAGATACTACATAGTTTGTATGCACAAAAACATATCTAATAGTATGTTTGTAATGATAGTCTATCTATTAACAACACCTGCTTCTTTGTTGTCATCAGCAAACAATTCCACTAATTCCACTTGCATTCACCTGTTTGGGCAAACGAAAATTGAGTGACATTAATTAAACAGCTTTTTATCAATTCCCAACGGACTTTATCATTTTGTTTGACTATTCTCCATTTCCCAAGGAGAAAGTTCAATGAATTTTTAGGTACACATAGGTATAACATTGTGGTAGTTGATGTAGTAAATAAGTATACATAGCATCTTACATGCATTTCCCTCCGTATAAACTTAGTTGACGTAGTTTTCGTTGTTTTAACACAAATTTAATTAAGGAAGCCAATGAAAATTACACATTCCACATCACACATATGTTTACAAACTCCACATATAGTTTTAATAGATCGAGTTTTCAACACTGAACATGTAGTAATGAATGAACTTACCCCATGGCATTGC
>JABASH010002991.1:0-17999 GCA_019776445.1 Tomocerus maximus | reverse complement strand
AAACTTTTGTCTCATTATCGGTCGGTACTAAGATACTAAATGCTCTGGTGTACATTTATTAGATAGACCCACCCGGAAAAATGTTTAGAATGTCTTTCTTGTTTCATTAAAATATTAACCAACTAAACTACGATATAAAAATCACAGAAATGTCTTTAACCATTTTTTAGTTGAAAATATTTGCGTAAACATGACACTTTCTTAAACCCGAATATATTTCAATGCATGGGCTATATGTTTTAAATATTGACAACTCATGAAAGGACAATTAAGTTTTCCAAACCTGTATAGGGACGCAGTGTAAAAATGTTTTGGAACACATTTCCAACCCCTGATTATTACAGGATATTATGTAATATTATGTTAAGTGTAGGGATACCTGTTGGGATTTGTTGTCGAAGTGAGTAGGTAGCAGTTTTTAGAAGATTTGACTACTACTTAGTCAATTTGGCTAACCACCACTTACAAACTACTTATAGGTAGTTCTGTTTGGGAAAGAACATCCCAATATGTAAATGCCTAGGATGATAACATCATACAGAGTGCACCTATTATAGATAGACCTTGACCTTAAGAGTTGAGTGTACTTAAAGTGAAGACAGGCTCGCGGTGCGTGTCTCTCTCTTCCTACTCACCAACCATTCCGATACAAGTACTTAATATACTTCTGATACACTGCAATCCTCCTCCTCTATCAATTATCCTGCTGATTTGTCTATCTGTGTTCACCAATTTACATGTGTCTTCTTAGACAATTGTATAATTTATGCAATCTATATATAAACGCTCTCCTCCTAAATTCCTAAACCTATTCCCTTTATCATCCACTTAAACTTTAAGTATTGATATTATAATGTAGATAATATAATTTTGCACATTGAGATGTATGTATTTTAATTTTTTATAAGTATGAGCGATAAAATAAGCTCAGTAATAAAAATAAGAATATTATACGCATTTACTTTGTTCAGTTAACATTTATGAACATCTAGCTATATACTATAAGCTCTATTTATACAAACCTAGTGTTCTGTTCTATTAGACAGGGTACAGTGATTTAATTGTAAATTATGGTGCTGGGTGTCAGTGAGTTGGTCGTCCGTTCGTCTGTGCCATTCCCAATCGAGAGTGATGGCAAGAATCATTCGTGAATACAAATTCTAATCTTATTGTTTATTATATGTTAATAAGTATTAGGTGATCGGAAAGCACATTTTGTGGATCTTCGTTCATCAACCATGTCATGTCCTTAATGCATATTGTAATAGAGATGGACCCATGCTGTGTCCTTTGTCTTCCATGCAATCATATTTCAAATATACACTCACGTGCATAATAATCACAACACTCAAAGTTATGGCAATTCCCAATCACTAGTCAATTATTAATGCTGAAAGTGGATACCTAAAATAATGACTATTAGATCATCCTTTGTACTAAGTACTGCTAAACGGTCTTAGTTAGCATTAGTAATACTGAGTGTAAAGAAATAAATACAGATGACATGACATTAATAGAATCTATCGTTATCAATACAAAACCATACTGTTTAGCAATGGGCAATTAATCTCAGTATTGTGATTGTGATGCTCCAGTGTAAACAAAATTCTATTAGCTTTTAATTAATTAGCTCTGAGTCTAGTGTCAGTAAATATTTAAGCCAAACAGATTAAGCCTAATATTTAAAACTTAATATCATATAAACAATTACAATATGCACAGGAATGTCTCATGAATATCCATAGGGCAGTTATTCACGCACGACATTGAAAACCAAGACTGACACTTGTGGAAATAGTAAAAGAAAATCAGGATAGTAAATGTATAACAACACTAAACCGCAACTTGCATGTTATTTTATGGATACACTTCCGCTCAGACTTGACCTGATTACAATAAAATATGTACAATACCTACGTATAAAATATACAGACAGTTGCACTGTTGCACAGATGCAGATCACTGCCTGAACCAATTTTAGATTTAGAGATATTCTATTACTATAACATTATGTGCATCATATAATATACGTATCTATTGTGTTCCAATACTTAACAGTACCCTTTAGCAGATTTTTTGATTTCCTGGTTTAGATTAAATATATTTTTACAATTTTTTAATATGACATTTGTAATGCTGCTTATCACACGCTAAAACCCATTGAAGTCCAACTGCGTTATATGACTAAAGTGGATTCATATTCATGAATGTTAATAAGGGAGTCATCTCTCATTTATAACCTTTTAAAGAAAAAATTGCGGATTAAATGAGACCCATGTACTATCTCCTAGCAGTAGCACTGCGCATTTATTAATTTATTGTCAGGTGCATCAAGTACCAACACGACTTAACATGCTATTACATAATAACATAACATAACGAATCTCAATGTCTGTTTGGAGAATCAAGTAATAATAATCACAGCTAAGCTAGGTACATAATATTTGTTATTGTATTATGTTTTTATGCTCCCTAAAAATTGTTATTAGTTTTTATCGACTCCTCCCTCGCAAAGCATTTTAAAATGTCCATGTACAAAGTTAGCCTTTCCATCTCTGCATGATTCATACAACTTAATAGTTATTGGATATAAGATTTAAAAGGCAGTTGGTGGAATGGAAGAGTCTAGTACGTGATGGTAGATGAATCCATATATGCAATGCCCAATGTAACTGAGTTATAGATTTCAATACAAGTAATAATATTAGAAATGGATAAATAATATTCGTTGAGGAAATTCTTCACGCGGCTCGTCAAATCAATCAAGAAAGGTGAAATCCTACCTGAGGCAAAATGATGATATTTTGCCGACACTTGCAGAGCACGTTGTTGAATTGTGATAAGTATCTATATGCAAAAAACACACACCGTCTGTTTCGAGTTAATAATGCGATTGATTCAACTAACCTTGACATACACAAAACTTTAATTTAATTCGTTATAAATAACTGCATGCATAATTCTCCCTAATCTATTTTTGAATCGTGTTAGACGTTTCTACAAATAGTCATCTCATCTGCACATAATATTTCCTTGTATTCACTAAAAATGCATGCAAAAGATTTACAACCTCGCTGTTCAGTAAACTAAATCTTCTGTTCAGTAGCGGAGGTGTTTTATGCTTTTGTTTGTCTGTCTTTCTGTCGGTCTGCATGTCTGCATGGACAATGAATCAAGAACTGACTGAGACAATTCCTTCAAACTTATTATGGACTATTGTGCTCTTAACTGACTTACAGGTTGAAAATGACTTCCATAATATGACCTTTTACATCGGAGTAGCTAATAATATATTGTATTGAATAAAAGTGATTTAAAAGAAGGGATCCCGTCAGATAATTCGTTTAAACTTCTGTGTGTCTTAGTGGGGTCAGTTTCCAGTTCGAAACTGGTTTCTATCTCACTGTGAACTCGAAGTAATTTTAATTGCACAATAACTCTAGAACGGTGAACGGATTGCAACAATCCGTTCAAACTTTCCAGCTCTTTTGCTACAACGGTACGATTTATTAGTATTATCTCTGATTCATGATTTGCCCCAAGAAATTACAGATGTTTTTAAATTGTTTTTAGCTCTGAAAACTTAATAGTTACTGTATAAGTAGTTGGCTTAATAAATCAGTTGTACTTACAAATAAAAGAAGAAATGGTGTATGTGAGAATGAATAAATTGAATCGTATTTGGAAGAAGTTTACAATTAAAGCTGAGAAGCCACAGCTCCATCCACACACTCGGCTCGATTGGGATTGAGAACTGAGCCGTGATTAGATAAGCATTACATAATTAGTGCAAGTAAATTTGGAGTAGAGTAGCGAGATATTTATTTGGTTGGTGGTGGTGTGGGATGTGCACAGACTGGAGCAGTTAGAATAAAATGTTGGAGTCAGGAATGACAGTATTGGAGAATCAAAAGAAGGACAACTCTCTTGTATTATAATTCGAGTGTGTACCAGGAGCACAGATAGAGAATAGAGTCGGCTCAAAAGCAGAATGATAATAATATTTATTGTTAACTCCTTTGACACTGACACTTGTTTGCTCTTACATATCAGCAACATCATTATTGCGATACAAACTCATGGAACATCATTTCATCTCAACGCGCCCTACACTCTTTTCAATTACATTTGTTGGACCAAATAACCCAACTCTAAATTAATCAGCCCAGGGCTAGCAGTAACTTTTGTGGGTTTTTTGAGAAACCCGTTTTTTTAATTCTAAGGCATTTTTTGAACACACCCGACGACGAAATTTTTTCAAAAACCCGACATTTTTACCACGTTTAATATTTCAATGTAATAATATAATCTGTATTGGCTGCTGAATGTTATTTTTAATTAACCTACTTAATTTCTGTTATTTTAATTTAAATATTGCAAAACTGTTGGCAGTTTAAGTTTGTACTTAAAAGCTCAATATTTACTTGCTTAGACTCACAGACTAAATTGGTTGTTTATGCTTGATTATGTTTTTTGTCTGCATTAAATGCCCATAAAGACGAAAGCCCAGACTAACGAGAAACAGTTATGGGTTTGGGTTCTTTTGAATGAAACCTCTGAGTTTTTACCAACCCTGATTCAGACAATGGTCTATATATGCTGCAGAATAAAATCAAGAGTCATTTGAATGTAAATGGTACCCATTTGTAGTATTACGAGCTATCTTTAAAGAAGGCCAAGTGTGGTCTACAACATTTGTGAGGTGATGTTCTCTGGTGATTTAGGTTTACACTGGTGCGTAATGGAGAAGACCATAAAATGAAAGACGAGACGAAACATCCGTATTTGTATGCCCACCCACATCATCAACTCAGAATTTGAAGTGCCACTCTCTATCTTACTTACTATATACGCACTATTATTTGCTGATTGACAAATAAATATAGATGGGTACCTCGTTACACCCAGCATTAATTATATCGACAGCAGACAAGACATTAACATTGCAGAGAAACGCCAATGTAAAGCAGAATGTAGAGTCAAGTTATTACGACTTATTGATATTTGATAGCAATGCTGTCGACTATCTCCATAAAAATTACTTCGTGAGCAAATATTTTGTTCAATGCAATCCACTGCAATGCATGTCAACTTATTTCTTCGAAATATTAAATCCATTTAATGAATTCTTCAGTTCAGCTTGCAGCTGGCTATGAACGTCAATAATTTTTGTTGTTTATTCTATTTACTGGCTGCAGCCTAGCACAACTGTGTGCTATCGTATGTGTTGAATCTGTTGAAATATGTTAAACTTCCGCGCATGCCCGGTAACACGAGTTTGACCTTTCCACTTAAATTTTTTTTTATTAGTACACGATTATACAGAGAATTTTATAAACACTAAACGTATAAGCCCCTAGCCTGCGTACAAACGAATTTGTGCATTCCTAATTCCAAACCGATTCCATTTTGCTCATTGGAAAACTCTCTTAGGATTTTATCTATGGTATAAGTGCATACAATATATACAGAGAATGTTAATCTACTGCATATACCCCCTCGACTTTACTGGATAATTCAATTAAATGCATGATAAGTTCATTCGAAGAAAGACTACGCTTTCATTTAGCCAGCTTTTATTTTACGAGTGTGGCCGAAATAATCATAAGAAATTATCCAGAAGTTCACCCGAATTCCTATCTGGATTTTTCCTGCCCATAAAAATTGTTGTTTTGAAAATGATAATGTTTTCATTCTTGCGAATTTATAGTGAGATTTGTTATTGGTTGAAGTTTTTGAATTACGTTTCTATAAATTGTATAAATTGCAGAGCAAATTCTACTGTAAAGATATAAATACTATGTACATGAATTGCTTTGAATTGGGGATATTGCTATACTTGGTTTTACAGCCAGCATATTTATTTATGGTTGTTATTTTCTTGAGTATATACCTATTCAAAAGTGTATCCAAATCGGGAAGAAGATAACTGAAGAATTTTTTGAATTCCAAGAGGACAACGTACTTGGATCACGAGGGGACATTCTGTTTGGGATCAGCTATTGCAATTGCCTCGACTCCATCAATGAAACGAGTAAACAATCTTGGCTTATCAGTCTTTTGGCATGAACAAGTCTCAGCATTCATAGGTAAACTAAAGTCCTTTTATCATCACATAGAGCGAAATATGGAATTCCACAATAATTATGCATATATGTAAACGATACATGTTCATATGCGAGATAAGTAAATGATTAATGAGATATATCGGAGTCCACATACTCCAGAGAGATAAACGAAGACATCAGCGAAGGCAAAGAGTGGAAGTGAGTGGGGGAGAATTATTAGCACATTAGAGGACACTATTTATTAATAGAATAAAAAAGAGCACAACAGTCGTCAATTAAAAATAGATGGATGTGTTATTCTGACTGATGGCTATAAATCATCTAGTGATTAGCTTACGCCAACTTATTTCATCAGTCTGCCCTCATGACTTGCCCTTCCCTGACATTATTATCTTAATGGACCATTTCATTCCTTGTTTTGCCTTCTTTTACTGTTTTCCAACAGAACCTAACCAAACAAGATCAAACCACATCAGAGCGTATACGTCACGAGTTTATAAATAATTAAAACTATTTAAGGAAGGGTTCCACTTGAAAACATCCCACATATTTCAAATTTTTCCATGAAGAATGCAACACAACATTTCTACTCATTTACAACGCAAAATCCTGATTTCGAGATTTTGAAAAGACGGACCCTGACCAGACTGGCCACAAAATGTTTGCCCTTTAAAATCTAATTTTTAACAATATGAGCCAATGGGATGGGCTAGGAAAATGTAAGCCATATAAATCAGTTGTCCTCACGCAATCAGAATTTGGCGAGGCCCTACCCTTCATTAATGAATTCACAATTCCCATTGGCATGTATTACATATTTTCATTTATTTCATTGCTCTGTTTTAATGGTTGTCTGTCACGTTCCATCAATTTACAAATAATTAGGCCAATTACTATTGTACTTAGGGTATTAAAATGTCATTACGACTTTTATGACTATTATAAGCACCCACTTAGGCAAGCACATGTCCATAAAAATAGGTTCTACTCGGTTCTAAAGCAGTTTATAAGGAATATATATTTTTAAAGGTATTTAAAGGATTAATTTCGCTTGACGAATTTAATTGCAATGACCTGCATTTAATAAATACCTAATGTAAATGTTATGTCTCTGCTTATCATAATTATCTTCCCAAAGGATGTATACTGGACTTCAACTTCTGTATTCAAACACACACATTTAATTGAAGGGATGTACTGAATGTACTATAGACTACCTATACATATGTTAGTATACTACAGCACACTCATGTTAGTTTTAGCAGATTAGTTAGAGAGCCTCTCCATTCAGTTGCCTTGCAATTGTTTACTTTGATTAAGAGCTGGAGTGAGTCGTCCTCCTGATATTCTGTGCGGAAAATCCAATGTTTCTAGACCATCTCTCACTCTCACCTCACCCCTAAGCTAAAGCTAAATATGACAACTTTAAAACCTTCATTCAACCAAGCAAAGTCCTCACATGATAATTCATGGTCCACGGACTGCCGTAGTCTCTATTCCACATTCCGATATTTTGTAAATAAGTATATAAGTAAGTATGGAGTACCTGATGTATTAAATGAATTCGCGTCGAGATAGTTATTGGGTTCGGTTCAAAGTATAAAGTGCAATGGAGATAATGCGATACAAGACAAACCACAAACTATAGTTATTTATTTAGGTATACATAGGATACTCGACACAGGCTTCGGGCAATCTATTTTGGGAAAATATTTAGAGAATATTATTTCTTAAAACGCATGCAAAATTGTCGCCAATGAAAGCTTTTCGCCAGAATATGAAAAATTAATTAATAACTGTGACTAAAGTTTCTTGAGATCAATTACCTCGTATATTAAAACTAAAAATATGCTCAAAATTGCAAAATACTTTTCCAGGGATATTTCAAGACTATATGGAAGCACTTACCAAAATATTTTAGCTATAAGTATTTACTAATCTTAAATCAATACATACGTATAAAAATTTCAATATTAAAGATATCCTGATGATGGCTTGAAATGTCTATGACCTGACAGGTTGACAAGTGTCACTTTCATACAAACATAAATATCTAAAGCTGGTGAATAATCCTGATACACATAGATTGATAAATAATAAAGTACTTACAACGGGTGATGATTTTGACCATTCTAATCAGTTTCTACTTTGAAATAGAGTTAAATGTACATATAGGTTAGGCCAACACTTTTATTATTTATTATTTAATTTATTTATAAGTAGCTCAACAAGTTATGATGTGGAGACAACGGATTTCAATCTGAGAATTGCAATTTCTCTCCACATGATCAGCTGCGGAGTGCAAATTGAACTCTGTCCCTACATGCAGTTATCTAATATTGTTTTATAGATTGAGTGAGAGTGTCCTGAGCAGGCTATAGCGAGATGCAAGTAGCAAAACCCTTGGAGTCTCATCCATCAACCAAATGTAAATAAATTGGCAGCAATTTCCTACAGCCACCAAATTATGCAAAGACACCAGCAGAGTTAACCATTTCCCCTTTGGGTCTGTCCATCCCTCCATAGTCTATTACATGACATGCATGAGCTGCCCACATGATGTTCCTGTAATCACACGCATGAATGAATGCTTTGCTGTTAGATAACCTAAACTCAACTCGTTCAGAAACGATTTATAATAATTCTACAGAGTTTTATTTAGTATCATATTGATTACTTTACTGCAAGAGACAAGTGATTTAATGTCAATTTAGCTGTTTACTCCTCTGTACATGTGCTAAACAACATCTCACAAAAAACTGTCGGCTACGTCTCAACAAGTGATTATAAAACAGAAAATACAGATAACCGCTTAGCTGTGGAAAATGGCTACGCTATTTGGATCTACTCGGCCCTAATGCCACAATTCACATACGTGTTCAGAATTTATTTTGCAGTTGCTGTAATTAGAATAAATTGATATTAATCACCACAATTTTTCTTACACTTGCTACATATCTATTCAAGTATTTATAACGGACATTAATATTTAAAGAGGATGACCTAAACCTTTTAAAACAGAATATTATATTGCATTGCTTGTTATTTTAATAAAGTCCGAAAAATGACAATCGTTCACATATTGACATTATTTATGTACTTTCTTGGCATTTAAGGATGGTCAGATTCAGGCCAGTGCGTATTTTATTTTTCGGACATAAATGAGTTGGCAGTGACGATAAAGGCAATGATATCAGTGGGTGAGTAAATATACGTTAAAACAAATTGACTCAAGCTAGCTCTAGTTTGTTATCCCCCGAATAGAAAGCTACAGAGTGTTTGTGTAATTTCTGCAATAAAGTTATTGGCATAGCGGGGCGGGTGGGCATTTATGTCACAGCTGACAGAATATTATTTTTAGGTCACAAAAGAAAGAGATAATTCTCATTGTGATAAGTGCCAATTCGTGTATTTGGTTAGTTTAGACAACTAATGAGATGAAAATACGAGTCTCGGTTCATTTTATGGTCTCGCGCTTGCAATGATCATTCACATCACAGTCTGGAGAAGACGAATCTGAACATATCCCCCTTTAACATATCTAGGGATGAAGATTAGTCGAATTGGCGGCTGTAAATATTAAGCAAGACAAATACAAAGTATTTTTCTGTTCCTATATAAGTTACATAGGAGAAACCCACTTAATGTAAGTAGGTCTGTTGGGTTTATGGCACGGATAATGGGTGGGAATGGGTATTGTTGTGCTCGCTGTGTGTAAATAAGGAATTCAGCGGAGGGACTCATTCCAAGTCGGCCTTCGGGAGATTTGACTTTGTCTACAAATGACATTGACCAAAGTACATAACAAACTATGTAAATAGTATATTTACCCAAGCTATTGCGTATTGACAAGAGGAGATGAAGAGTTTGACATTTATGATGACAAACGTAAGTAGAGTCTCTCTACAGAAATAGTCCCGTTACGTGTCAACATCAAGCCAGTTGGCTAAAGGCCATCCCAACAACTTCACTCTTTAAGTGAAGATCTTCTCTCACATTAACTTCCCTTTTAATGAATAAGATAAGGCCAAGGCTGCATTAATAAATTATGCTAATACTAATATACACATAATTATATTTTTCCAGCAGAATGAGTTTTAATCTTTATGAGCCAACTCTTAAGTTAAGATATTAAATAGTTTTTTTAAATAATTTTTTTACTTCGCATTAAAGGCTGAAAACGTTTTCCTACTCACATGAACATAGTATAAAAGTAATAATACAGTTTTCTCTATAAAAACCGTTCTTTAGTACCAACCAATACTATAATGATTAATGATGCTACATTAGCAATCAATGCGGGAAGCATAATATGAAAGGCTCATATTATTCCTTCTTATGCAGTTTTGAAGGTTAGAAATCTAATTTGTATTTTTATGATGCATGATTACATGACAGACTAATAATTAGTTCTGTACGCACTTGTATATGCTTCAGGTAACACGGATAAGTCGAAGATGTCTTTCTCTCTTACTGACTGACAGTCAGCCATGGATTTACAAATCTAATATTATTCTAGCCTCTAGGGATTTGATACGCAGAGGGTAAATGAAGTCAAACTTTGTGTGCTGACAATAGAGGTGGCTGTAATTAGAGACATTTTAAATAGTATAAAGAGAGAAGCTATATTTAGGAATCTGCAGACAAAGCTACTTAGAGTGGCTATTAGTACATCAGTAATGATATATATTATTGAATGAATATCGAGTGCTTAATAGCAGACGAGAATGGATTTAATTGCTTAATTATGCAGAGCTTTAACCACTTTCTTCTATTTCAATATTTCCACTCCCTGCTCCACTAATCATAGTCTTTCTTGTGTCATCAGTCATGTCAGCCATCGAGTCAGTAGTAGAACTAAATACATAGGTATTTAATAATCACAGAAATTCTAGTCAATAGAAAAACCTTGTCATTTAATCCATCTTCAAAATAAAGGAATCCTGTCTTTATTTCAGTTAAGGGAATTATTTCCCGGAAATATTTTTGGCAAAATATTTTTCCATAACGATCTTTCAAATCATGCGCACTTCTCTCTTATATTTCTTCTAACATAACCCTTTTTGTAAACAAAAATTGGGAATTCCGAGGAAGAACTTTTAAAAGAGTTTCTATAATTGTACTTCAAAGTAGTAAATCTATTTAGGCCTAATAGAACTAAATACTTCTCAAGATACCCTATATAGATACAAGTAAGACAATCATTTATATAATAATGGAAACAATAGAGAACAGAGACTGCAAGTAAATAAGAAAAAGTTAATTGAAAGGATAAGGTATTACCTCTGTAGAATGAAACTTGCTGTGGAGTCTGGCTTAGTCTTCTAGTAAATAGATGTTGAAGCAGTGAATTGAATAGTAGAGCAGGCAGAGATGTAAGTGAATTGGGTTAAGAGATGAGACACTACAGAGCAGGTATATACGAGCTCTGTGCACTCCTACATGTAAATGTAGAAACAGAAGAATGGGAATGCTAAATCCTCCAGTGCTGAAAATAGAATGACGATGAGACAGAATCTCCGTCTTGTCTCTCGATCTGGAACATGCAAAGTAGAGCCAAACGAAAGGATGAGTGAGCTAAGTACAGAGACAGACACCCAACTTGACTCAACAACCAAACACACAACTACAGTACAACAAAGAAAGGAACCAAAAGGGCCATCCAACAATCCCGGACTCGGGTTTAAGCCAGAGACAGAGACAAGTCCAAATATTTAATACTTATCATTTTATTCACAAAATTATATTACAATCTGTTATTAAATGACTATTGTAATCTCTACTATAGATTACGTCATGATTCATTTATTCGCATAATTTCAATTGAAGTTTATGTCATCATGCAATTCCTCTTTAAGAACCGTTAATAAATATAGGGACGGTTTAAATTATCCGCAATTCCAATATGATTATAATTTTGGGCAATTCCAATATTTTATCAATTTCTTTAATGTCATGAATTTCAGTTCTTTTCAATTGTCATTTTGTCATTAATCCAAATATTTTTGAATTACCACTAATTCCGTATTTTTTGACTGTCGGTGATTTCAATATATCTTTAATTGCCGTCAATTCCACTTTTTAGAATTTCTAGTAATTTATTTTTAACCTGTCATTAATTCCACTTTTAAAATTGCTGTTTTTGTTAGAAGTAGTATTTTATGTATTAATTATAGCAAATACAAGAACTAGATAAATAATTAGTGGAAGGGCCTTCATGCTAATCTGGTTCATTTAGTTTCTGACTTTTTGTGATTGTGAGTGAGGAGTCGGTCGACAAGTGTGGAGCAAGTTGAGTGAAGTAGAGATTGAGGCTTTTAGTATTTAGGCAAGTCGAACTGAGCCGAGCTAGGAGCCAAAAGAGAGCCAAAATTCAGTGGATTCATTGTCAGTAAGGAAGACTGACTCTCAATAAATAGGCCAACGAAACCAAATTTTAAGTGCCAACTATGCGAATAAATATATAATTTACTACCCAGAGTGCCATACATTGGAAATTATAACATTCGCTCTGACTATATTCATGTGGGCGAGGGTAGTACTTACGTAAACGTAAAACAACGCATATCTACACAATAACGGTTCACCCAAAGGCAGACAGACACAATTATTGAAATCTCGTCTTAGGATTATGAACCTACATTGAAATTTAAACCACATTATTCGGTTGGACGGAAGAGCATTCATTAAATGAATCTAAAATATTCACCAGTCCTTATCGTTTTCTAAATTAACAAAATGGCAAAATTTTATAATTTAAAGAAACCTAAGGCTGATTTGATTGTAAGAGAAATATTGTTGAATATGTTGGGAAAACTGGACCCCTGAGACTCTCCAGGTACTTATCGAAAGGCATTCGGTGAAAAATGTTTTTTGGTCCAGCCGATCTTTACATATAAGTAGGAGTTATGATGGCTTCAAATATACTATTTTTATTCCAAATCCGAATTAAAGATGGTTTTGTCAAAACGCGCAAAAAAATCACGCTTTGCGCAAAAATGAGCGGTTTTTGGCAATATTATTTGTTACGCCCACCTTGATCAATTTTCTGGCTACGTGCCTGTATATTTAGTTGTACAGAAAAAGAGATAGCAGAGGGAAGAGAATGACACTTGCAAATAAGGATGGTAGTTAAAGCAGTGATTTGCTGTAGCTTTGTATTCTAAGTGAGTGGAGATCACATTCATTCAAGAGATTGTTCTATCTTTATGCTCATCCAGCACGGAAGAATAACGAAAACGAATCTGTGTACAAAGATCGAAGAAGAATTAAGCAACTGCAATGGAAAATGCACCGGAAGTGGAACTGCAAGAGTGCAGTCTGTGATCCCCGTCGAATCCTCTCCGATTAAAACTCGCAACTTCCAAAGATTGAAGCTACTTTTAGCATTTATTTCTCTGTTACATCCAGACAGACAAGACAGCTGCATTTGATCACAAACCCCTTCTGCCAACATTTTTGAACTGTTACATCTTCTATAAATATTGTACAACAGTTTGTGTTGAAACTCGGTTTCTATTAAACACACCGGGAATAGAAATTAAGTTATTAAAATTAAATAGAATTTTCAACTGCAAATTAAGAATCGATATCTTTAAATGTGACTAGATGTCTCCCATTAAAATTCATTCTGCAAAATCTTACAAAATTGGATCCTTTGGCATTCTGAATTTACTAAGATTTATAATTTTGAAACCATAAAATTGCCAGTATCTTAATTTATAAAATAATTTAAAATATTTTATTAAAGATTCTGTCAGTTGAATTCTATCGGGTGTCATTGACTGACATTTAAAAGTACATCGATTCATTTGAAAACATTTTAATACGTTCCAGGGAGTTTGAATACAAACCGAGTTGCAATTCAAAGGGGATACAAAATACAAACTACATTTCATTGAAGTAACCTAATGAATACCTTTCACTATTTAAACGTTTAAGTAGAGTTTGGCTGGTGAGGACTGTGTCTCAGTGCCTCGTGACGGTGAGAAATGATGCAACTCAACGGCAGCATTGATAAAGTTCTTTTCCGCCTTGATTTACTTAGTTACTTTGGATTACGCGAGTCGGGGTTTGCCATTCGCAGTTCCAGCTACTATCTCTCTGTTCTTTACTACAACCGAATCGGCACGAAGTCATGAATGACGTCTGCAGTTGTTTTGGGTTGGGACGGAGGCGTGTGACTTCCTCGTAGTCACTACTGCTTGCTGACGGGCAAACGCAATACCCGCCATCACCCGCTCTCCCTTTTACGTTCCAACTTTCCTTTTACTACCCGGATAACCTAACCTACACAGAATAAATATTTTAGCTGAGCAAAACTCTTCTTACTACACAAACACATGCCTATATCCTAATTTTATATTTACTTGGTATATAAGTATGTATAAGTATCTACACGACCTATATATGATTATATATGCATTTATGCTTACACATTTGTCTATAGGTGCTGTAAGTGTAAATAAGTTACATTTCTGAGAAAATCATGTCATGTGCTTCTTATATAATATAATGCTATATTATATAATACATTGCTCAGCAGACGTAGTTTTCCTTTAAATGTACAAGTATTGTGTTACGTAATAGCACACAGCACGCTACATTAATCTGTCTTCTCCGTCTGTTCTATCTCTCTAAGTAGATCAAAACCTAAAGAACATTTATAAATTAGCATATTTTTAAATATACTTTAAATTAAATGAAACTGTCTTTAACGATTCTTTTTACCCTAGCACCTAAAAAGAAAATAAATAGGAGTGCGCAGTAATATCCACGAGATATACTTAAATATTTCCAAGATGTTCAATAGTCTGAAGAGATCTTCAACTTTAGCCCATTTTCCCCTAAGGAATTGAATTGTGGTTGAAAATATGAAAATGTGGTAAAGACAGATTCCCTTATTTTGAAGTCGGAAAAGGCACTCGTCTGTGTGCTAAGATCAGTTGAAGCCAAATTATTTTGTGGATGTGAATGTGACGTCCAACCATCCTGACCTATATTCTTGTTTATTTATGGAAGTATTAACGAGAGTCATCATTTTCTTAAAGCGTTGGAAGACATCTTTAGGGATTATTGGAGTAACAAATGAAGCGAGCTCTATACGTATATATTATTTATGTACACAAGAATATGGACATATATGATTAAAAGTCATACATACATGAGAATATGCATGACTTTTTTATGACTTAGTTCACTTAGCATGTTCACAAGTTGACATTTGGCAGTTATTATTTGTAACCTAATACTATTGGTATATCCTGTGACAAGATGATAGTATAGTGCAATCTTGCGATATATGAGGAGGAAGAGTACCGAGAGTGAGTCTTGAATGTACAACTGGAGAAGTCAGATAACACACCATAGACATCCGGTGTCACGTTTCATCCCTGGAAATCCAAACTACGCACATCACTCTTCGACATGTGAGAGATATTCAACCTCTGCACTTAACTCCTGGGCATGTCTCCGAATAAGAATCCAGTAAAGCATGCATGACATGACACACACTCTCTCTGTACACTCAACCTCATAAAATCTTTCACGGGTGTTTACATAAAATGGATATTAATTACTTGGATACAACTAGACTGTACAAATATGCAAATCACTGTGATCGTAAATAAAGCAATACACATAATTTCTGCTCTGTATTATATGCATACACATGACAATGACTCTGCATTTTGCCATTTCGCTTATTTCGACACAGAATCTGCACTTTGGTTGCTGAATCTCGAAATACTAGCCCAATGGAAGGAACTAATAAAATATAGCCATTTACTAGTCCAACTGTTATTATATAACATTTGGTGCATCATCATTAAGTAATACTGATTGTGTAGGAGCAGTTGTCACTCCGTTTCTAGTATAGAGTCGTCCATGCAGCATAAAGACAACAGTTTTGCAGATTTTATTCCAGATTTAATATTTATCTTCGCTAATCACATATTATTATTCTATTTGGGGACTGACTTTTGTGAAATGATGCTGCGTTGGGTGTATTACCTTTAGCTATGTAAAAGTTTAACAAAATCTTATCCGTAAATTGTCAATCTCTTTCAATTTCGCTTGATAATTTATTCCTTGTCTCAATCCGTCAAGAAGAATGTGAATGTTTTGACTTACAGAGAGGTAAGCATAAATAAGTAGGAAGTGGATGTAGATGTCAGCCGAGTCGTTGCTTTGGTCGAAGTGAGTGCGCTTCTTCCAAATTGCCGTTTTAATTACATAAAAGTACAGCTATAGCGGATTTTGGAATCAAAATGTGCCCCATTTCAAGAACTAACTGAACAAGTTGACATGTGGAATAAAGGGGCTGACCCATTGAAGAAGTACAGAGAGTGGCCATGAAGATTAAGTTAGAATTTTATGTAAATTTTGCTTGAACATTTGCTCCGTACTGTTACACAATAACCAGAATGCAAAGCGCGACTCGGCTTCCCCATAACGGTGTTCTGTTTTGGGTGTAAGGCAATACATATATTTAGTTACAAATAGTTTTTAATTATTATCAAGCATCTTCGACTGGAAAAGTGAACGTGCAAGTCAATGCGCGCGTTGTTGTGCTGCAACCAGCATTCCTTACTTTTAAGGCTATTTTCTATTTGATACTTGCAACTGCAAATAATGTGAAATAATTTTGTTATTGTCTTCAATTCTTTTCTGTAGAAATTGTACTTCAAGGTTGTAATTTCAGTTGATATTATTGATGTACTTATAGTAGGTATGTAGTATATGTGATAATAATTTGACTGCCTATGACTTCGTAAAATAAAACCGCATTACATGTGAATACACAAAGAATGGTATCAAGAATGATGGTGCGATAAGCTATGCTCATTAAATGTTTGTGATCTCTTAGGAAAGTATACCATGAATTGGAATACGGATATTGTAGTTCAGTCAGATTTATAGTTTCTATTCTTGTGAGTCGGTTGGGAGAGAAGATTAACAGGGAACAACGACGCAGTTCATGACAAGGAAAATCTAGTATAGAACCAATTACGTGTCTGCCTGCCACTCACTCACTCGGTTCATGTACACACACAAGTCTCAGAAGACAACACAAAAACAGACTTGTATAAGTACTAAGTGGAGTACACAACTAAACACGCAAAACACGTCAACATTGTATAATAAGAATGACAATCTCGTCTTGGTGTCTCCAGCATAGCCATTTGTTGGCAGTCAGAATTATTATCTCTCGTGCTTGTATGGATGAAATGAAGTGCGCCGTCCACAATTCCATTTGTACACACAAATTGATAATGCAGCAGTTCTATAGAGTCAGATAATACTATTATGTACATTTCCGTGTGTTTCGACTATACTAAGAGTGTGACATTGAGAATGTGTTGTTGGCAATCACAAATGTCATGAATGCATGTGCTGTGGACTCCATATTGCTCCAATATTTATCATTTCTATGTACAGAACGGAATAATGTACTCTACGCAAATAAAAATCGATCGATTCCCTCTCGTTCGGTTTCTTTACAAAGGTTGATACTTATTTCCCTTAATATTGTTATCCCTCGCTACTTTAGCTACTGATACCATTATTCACTTTGTATACCTCGTCCTGCATGCTAATTCTGATAGTATTCCTATTAATTGGATGTATAATGCAAGACTATAGTATTATGTACTTATCTATACGCATGGCATTTTATATGCTCCTTGCTCCTTCTAAATGAGTAGGTATAGAAGCAAATTCTAAATTAATAGAATAGTATTTGGTCTAATTTACCAACCCTGCAACCTAATCTGACTGCATGACCTGGCGTAACCTTTAGCATACGCAGAGTTTATTTTTATATCCGAATTAAAAAAAAAGAAATGCTCGGATTAATTTGAATTAAAGGAAAATTTTAAATATTTAGAAGGATGAGCAATACTTCTGACGATATTACATTACAGATGTTTA
>JABASH010002990.1:0-18002 GCA_019776445.1 Tomocerus maximus | reverse complement strand
ACATAACAACGACCTTAAACAATACAGTTGGTTCTTCGGGTATCAAATGACTAAGTGCAATGAAGTTGTTGTAGTAGTGTATCAGTACAGTAAGAGCATAGTTGTTTCGCTGTATCTTTAGATGTAAGCCTTCAGTTTGGAGCTTTCTATTTACTGTAGTGTCCTGGGTTTGGCTTACATTTAGTTTAGTGTAGTTTAGTCAGAGCTTACGATTAGTTCACTTCAGTCAGTTTAGTACTTTAGCGGAGAAAGTTTCTACTTTGTTTGTGACTGTAAGTATTCTGCAGTGCCTCCTAGAGCTGACAGAGAGTAGACTGAACCACAAGTTTAGACCTTTCCCTGTGCTTTCTACTTATGTTGTCATGTCATGTGTTATTTCATCTTCATGCTCTGCTTTTATTCTGTTTCTCACTACCTACATACATTAGGTACAGATTAAACAGTATAAATGTAGATTTGGATACATAGTATTTAGTAATCGAGGATGGAGAAAGCAAGTTATTTTATTATACATTACGATGTAATAATATTAGAAAAAATATTGCTTGTAGTATATCATATGAAACTTATGTGGCACAGAGGAATTGGAGTAATTTTCTTGTCGCAATGCAATATATATCTAATAGACCGTAGGATTGCTGGAGCTAAACCCAGATTTAGGTAGTTTGATTTGGCTAAATAATATGTCTTTTATCCAGGGTTCTTGGGTTTCGTAGTTTACAAATTATTATTATAAATAGCGTAGTGAGATTATGTAGGTTAGTTATGTCTGGAGGATGAATGACTATGCATTTGGGATTACTATTTGGTTAGCTACAAGAAACTGCCTATGCATGTCGTGCACACATTTTCTCATTTAATGCACTCGGTGGTCTTACTGAGACACAGTCAGTTTTATGTTAATCATTTGCCCATATCTTGACCTAACTTAATAAGATGTCGACAATGACAACTTGGCTTGCTCTTGTGCTGACAGTTTATGAGTTACTGACTTGACTCCATGACAAACTTTTATTAATTTCCACAAACTCGCATCCACCAAAATCTGGGTTTAAAAATCTTACTTTGTCTAAAAATTCCTAAGTTGGATAAATTCCTTGAATAATTTCTGCAAAAATCAATGTTCTCAGCAGACATTATCACTATAAGATAAATTATGCATGTATAAACTTGTAAAATGCAGTTTATTATTAAGGCATTTTTCTTTTGTAGCCGCGTCATAGTTTTGACTTGGCTCTACGGAGCACACAATGTGAGCCAAGTGAAGTTAGAAGGAGAATATCAGTCTTATTATATCCTAGGTATGCACTCTGTAGAGATATCATCAAAAATGTCATAATATTACAATATATATCTTCTGATATGTAGCATATGAAGGGAATAAAGCCGAAGCGAGCCAAGACAAGCAAACCAGTTAAGTAAGTTGCTAAACTAAGTAAGTTTTCTCAGCTTTGCCCTTTCTCTCCATCAAATCACGTCACTCCCTTTCTGGCTCCGTTACTTTACTTTAACGTTTGAATGCATGAAATGAAATTGGTGTTTCTTTCCTCTATAGACTCTAATGTCTATAATGTCTCCAGTGTCTTAGTAAAAAGGAAAGTTCCTCCAGGATGAGACATAATATTCTGTATATAGAAATACATATCTGCATATATAAGTACATAAGTAGTTCGTATAGTCTAGGTAAGTGTGCGGCTACCTAAAGCGTGAGATAAAGTGTATATACAATGGAGTAGGGCTAGGGGTGGCGAATGAGGCGGAAGGAAAGGCTGGCACGGAGAACTAAAGTAAAAGCAGTAAAAGTAATGACTGGAGAAAGTAGTCTTCTCTTGTCAGGGAAGAAGAGTCGAAGAAACAAGATCCCATCGACTGATTATCGAAGAAAAATGAAAGAAGCGGAGTGAAAAGTAAGTTCCTATTAATATCTTAGTGCCATTTAGCGTCAGACCTAACGAGATTCCAGAGAAACTTGAGTTAAGCTTGGGAAACTTGACTCTGCTCGAATGTCAACATCAGTTTAACTGATGGCCCATAATGCACATTACTATAGCATCACACCACTTCACAAACATATCCATTCCCAGTCAGTCACTCAGCTGTCGGCCGATTTGACTCTGACTCGACCAGTTCATGTCCAAATCCACCCCGCCAGCTTCATATTTGACACTTTTCCCTAACGCAACGGGACTTTTAACAGAACTCCAAACGCTACACTCTCAACTGATAAGCAACTATATAGTGGAACTACTTATGTAGGAGTTCTTTGTCATGGTTTATGTCTTGACTTGATCGGTGAACATTAGCCTTAGTTTTACTACTATTTCCTATGATTACATATAATAATAACCCATTAGATTAAATAGTTATATCTCACTAAATTCCCCACACTTGGTTTCGCCTCGCTAGGCTAACCTAACCTCATTGGCCTGCCCTAACCCTCACATTACTACGTATTACTACACAAATAGTAGGGCACAGATCTCAAGTTACTTACCATTATGCCTACCTATATAGCAATGTTACAATAGTGAAACTACCCATTACTACCGTATTTCTGCATGAGGGAAAGTACATACTTCCCAAACTGAGTTCCCATCATTCATAATCATTACCTTGCAGTACTAGGAACCCTAGTATTTGGGTAGAATCCTCTTACTTCGGACCCAAGTCATTTAATCAGAATTACATTGCCCATTCCATAACATAACGCACAATAGTATACCCTATTTATCTCTATACATTCCGAGGCTACTCCACCAACTTTTCAATATTAGTACGTAGCTAAGGAGCTAATAACCCTTTTCCTCTGTTATTTTGTTCTTCCGCCAATTTAATCATGGGCCCGAGCAGTCTACCTTATTTTACAAGTGTTTTATGTACCAAAATGTCTATTGGTTAGGCAGGTGCTTTATTTGACTTTCTTTCTCCTTTATACCTTAATTACTTATCCAGTAATTCTGATGTACTATTTTATGCACGTATTTCAATTCAATTTGTCCATTCAACCGAGCCAAAACATAAACCTCATTACCCACGTCCAACTGCGTAGCTCAAGACCAAATACACTTCCACCCTACAATTGGACTTTTGTTCTATTTCGAAAACTCATTTGCATTATATTATATGTATCCTGAATTGAATGACTTTCACTTGGTTGCTCGTTAGTTAATGCTACGTTAGTTTACTTTTCAAGTCTCTGCCTTTAGTATAGCTATTGCATCAAACAAACTATGCATATCTATATATAGCTATACTGTTGTCGTTAACTTTTCTATTGCTAAATAGTCCAAAGGTATAATTATTGTGCTACTATAACCCTAACTTAACAATGGAAATGTACCTTCGTTGTTATTATGTCTTTCTACTACATTATAATGCAAATACGGAAACTGAAATGGGAATTTTATTCACCATTGAGGCATGTAAGTGAATCGATTTTGAATGTTAATTGACCCATGCCTGGAAAAATCCAGTACAGTATAGTCTCATGTATATAATGCTTTCAAATAATCTGTTCTATCCAGGAATTGCGTTAAGCTACCTATATAGACGCGATAAAATTTCGAATTAGATATAAAGTGTTTCTTTGTATTAGGAATTGCAGGAAGTGAATAGATGAGGTAAGAGGAGGGTTACTTAAGAAAGATAATCCACAATCCTATACACTGTGCGTTATACTGAGTATAGGGGATTACTATTGCGATACACAATATATAGCTTAGTGTATTGTAACTACACAAAGTGCTAAATTGATAGCTCTGTTGTAGATTGATAAAATATACATTAGCCGCGTAATCTGTGTGATATTATGTCTTAGGTCTACTGAGGGACAACCAAGACGGGTTACCGATTACTAAATGCCTACTTCTTCTGTATTTTAACAATCCCTTGGCATTTGTACAAGTATATGTAGCAATCAACGTTAATGTCTCAGTTTAAAAAACATTTAGTATATTTCTTCCGAGTAGTATCTCTTGCAATGCAATTCTTCATTTGATTATGCCTGTAACAAAAAAGATTTTTGGATAAAGTCACCTATAGTATGTTAAGCAACTAGGTCGTCTGTCTGAGTGGATATTTATCTGACGCTATCAGTTATAGCTGTATATATGTAGATAAGGAGATAGCAACATCTGGAGAAAGGAGCGGAGAGAGATTGTCTAATATATGTTTGGTTAGGCGTTGGTGGAAGCCGTTGCAGTGCATACGATTTGAGATTATCCAAGGAGTGGGTTTAAGAATCTGTTTAATATAATATAAGATGTTGATGTGGAGTAAGCTAAAGGATCTAATTTATAATAGATAATCTATTATGGAATCTCCAATAATGGGTAAAGGGAAACCGAGGAAACCTGTTTTGTGCCGAGAATGGGTCGTTAGACGAGAAACGTTGCATATGTAGCCAAGTGATTACAGTGAGAATTATATTGGTAATAGTAATGGATAACAAGACAAGGGAAGATACTTTGGCCATCGTAGAGGTTTGCTTTAATGCTACTGTTAAGTTTAGCTTTAGTTTGCTACAATATGGATAAGTAGCTTCGTCTCATACAAATTAGTCTCCCGGGAGGAACACATCAGATCTCCAGCTAAGTTAGTTAGTTTATATGCTCTCCAGTAGAATAACTTTTCTAGAAGCAAAGCTTACTTAGATATTATGTACTCATAGAACCACGCCAAGTTTAGCCGGCAAGCAAGGCACTTTTGGACTACATTTCTCATTGTGAATGGGATGAGGATTTTCTGCGATAATAAGTACCCTTTTATATCTATTACTATTGCCATCCCCTTCTCATAGATTAGACTTCAGTCACTATCAGGCTAGCCAACTAAACTATCTGTGCTTATTTACCAAGTATGTGTTAGTTGGAGCAAATGGACATTAAGGTGCAATTAATGCGGCAAATTATTTCGATAGAAATCCGGTAAATGGTCTAGTCAACTGGAACGAAATGGAAACAGCGGGACTCCGAGGAAACTCACTAAGCCAACTCAACCTATATATTATTTACCCTATAAGACATAATGTCGGCTATATGCAGGAACTTATTATGCAAAATAGGATTGCATGTGTGGGTTAAGGAACAGCTTCGGTTACACCGTAAATATAGGTAGCTACTTGCCATAAATATGTAGAAAATTGCAGCTTTCAAAGTCACTTATAACCTAATATGTTGATTTGCCTCCAGTTGACAAGGAGGACTGCAAACCACCTTGAGCGAAATTGAATCGAACCGAAACAATTTAGCATCTGCTCCCGACTCCCCAACACACATTCAATTGAATAATAATAACATAAGTTGAGGAAATGATGCTGATTAGCATGCGGCCCAATGAAAAGTTGCCCATTAGTAGACGACTACCAGTAAACGGCAAGAAGTTGAGGCCATGCCAAATCCCAAATGAATATCCGCCTCATACCAAACCGCAACGGGGTTTAAACAACCTAGAATTATATTAACTACTATACTATGATATACCGTGCCACATCGGAATCCGTAGACACACACGTACGATTAATACTTTCCATAAATACCTCTACCCCTTGCAGATAAGTGTGTGCTGGAAAAGTGGCCAAGTAAGCAAAGGGGAAGACAGAGAGCTGATTGTGATGTTAGCAGAGCAGACAGACTTAGACATTCAAATCTCGAGTGCAGGAACAGGAAATTCAGTCGAGTCGACTTACATCTAAATCTACAAATTCAAGTGAAGGTGTTAGTTGCACAACCTAACCACTGCCATATAGTCACCGTAAATTCAAACCCTCTGTTATGCTGGTAGCAAGCACGAAAACGTGTCTCACATCTGTACTTATGCATAAGTACATACACTTACAACCTTACTTGCATCTGCCATTAGAACCAAATATTAAAACAAGTTAAACACAAAATACTTTCACCAAAGTAAATACTTATACCTCAGCCAATACCAGGGAAAGTACCACCAGCATCTCTTAACAGAAAGTCATCATTCCACACCATGTGTGCACCAGAGAACAAAATATACACCCAAAGGTTTACATCTACGTGCGTCACACGATGCATGTCAATATACTCGATACCATCAACTACTCACTTAAGCAGCCTGATTGTACAATGTACAGTTAGTCGTATAGGAACCAAAATTTGTTTTCTAAATTCTGTTCATAAATACATTGATATGTAAAACTATGCAATTCCGTTTATACAGTTAGATATCGCTTAGCTGATAGCTACGCTTAATACAAACTAAATTTTTAACGTATTTACTCCCTTAGTACTCTTAAAGTACTCACATCTAATATTCAGTGCACTTTCTTAGAATTGCTGCATTTAACAAATATTTATGTAATGTGTGCCAATCGGGGAAAGCGTAAAAAACTACTTAAAACAGTTCGAGTGCATTATTTCGTAAACTAATGATGTAAATACGAGTTCTACTACCTGCAATCATACATTATACTTAATAAGAAGAAGTATTGGCCAATTCTACCTATTGTACCATGCTATCTATATTTACATTGATTCTACATTATTTTTAAGGTGTGTTTAAAACTTACCTCGATGTCAATTACTAACCATAGGAAAATTAGCAAATTATATTCTTGCAAATCCCAAGTTCTTATTTTCATTATATTATATAATAGTTCGAAATTAGAATTAATCCATTAGAAACATTGGCTTTAGTATAGAGAATACGGTAGTATAGTTTGCAGCAGTATTAGCTGAATTTTAAGCTAACATTGAAAGTAAAGGTGCATAAGTAGAGTGACTGCTATAGAGTCCTAGTGATTGTGTAGTAGAGAGGGAGAAAGAATGTCGTGGATGTACTAGTTATAGTAGCCTCCTCGAAATCATATTAACTCCATCTGGAATCTCACAACTTTCTTCATTGAATACTGATGAATGGAAAGACTGTCTCCGCAGATGAGTCGTGCCTCGTGCCATGCCGTGTTTCTCTGTTCAGTTACATTACAAGAGAATTCTTGGCAAAGTCAAAAGCGTCAACTGTTCTTCTATAGCTGATAAGGTGACTATATCTACGTATTTATTCCAGTCTTTATCTCTGTGTATAGTAGCTACTTTAGTTTTTGTTCTATACATCTTTAGTAAGTACAGAAGAAGTAAACCAAGTGACAGAGTAAGACTGCAGCCGGCCTGCTTGCAGTCTTGTCGCGACGTGACGCGATTCTGCCCTCAAAATACCTAAATGCTTACTCCCTGTTCTTGGTAAATAGCAGTTTTGGTCCCGTTCTGCCTGCAACAATCAAGTCAAGATTGCAATATCGAATTTTGCTGGCATGGTTTTGCAGAATAAAAGTGAGTCATTTAAAATGGCAATACGCCCTATGGCTTCTGCTAATTACCTCAAGTTGAACTTTGAGAAAAAGTGGTATTATGATACTTAAAAGTTTAAGAGGCATAGTTAACTGCAGAGTGTATGGCAAGAAGTATTTATTACAAGAGTCTCTTGAAGAAGAATGAGATTTATAGAATGTATGGTGATGACTAAAACTCTAAATTTATCTTTTAAAAGAAGATTATGGGATGGTAGCCGTCTTGTGAATTCATTAACAGATGTTGATTGTCCCATTGTACCAGGGTGGCACGAGGACACCAAAGAATAATGAAGGGCTTTATCCAACAACCATGAACAAGAAAAGAAATCAGATTCTGAAGAGATCATACCATACTGAGCTAAGCCTCCTTCCAATTCTTCTCCCATTCCATTATCGTCAGGAACTGGAGAAAATTCAGATGAGCGTCTTTTCTTCGGCTGCCTTGTAATAGCATCCCGTGCGTGACAAAAGACACTCGGTTTTATGTTTTAAGACGACGAAAATCATAGGCTTTGTCCTCCCTACTGGGAAAACGAATTGCATTTTAAGGAAATTAAGAACAGAAAACCCGCGTTTTTTAAATCCAGAATAATTGGGATTTCTTGTCCCATTAATTACAATTATTTAGTAGTAGAGTTTCAAACCTCAGTTAAATATAGTTAATATTCATTTGGTTTAAAGTAGAGCTGATTTTGAAAATTTATATTCAGAATGTTGACAATTTTGTTTTCATTATGCAGAGTACAGATTTGCATATTCCACTGGCAAACACATTCTCCAGTGGTTAAATTAAGAGTAACACTTATCTCTCACTCATTCCTTAAGCAAACATTAAGAAATCATAAGACATTCCATTCCATTACTTTGCGTAAGAGTAATTTCCAGGGTGTATGCTATAAGTATACCGTTTCATTTGACAATGACCACACTGTTTGCAATGCATTTCTCCTAGTTGCATTAGTTTTCTTTGAGCTCCTCGTCTGTCTTTCAGGAATGTTGAAACGTATTATTCTGTTTCTCTCAACTCAATTCAGAGTGGTAGTAGGACCGAGAAAACTGAGGAGAGGGAGCCAAGAAGGGTTTCGGAGTTAATGGGCCGCTTTTTGCGGGCCGGCTCAAGCACAAAAATTAAATGTGCTCTTTTTATTACTTACGGCTTCTTAGCAGGAAGGAAAATTCACAAAGAGGCAAGGAAGCAAATGTTAGATGCCCAAATGTGTTTAGCAGGCGAGCCTTATGTGTACATTTGATTTATGTCTAGCGTTTGTTTCCACTAAACGCACACAATATCTGCATAATTGGGCTCCCTTCTGCTCTCTCTTGCTCTTCTACTTACATCTATAGATAGCTTGTCTTAATATTATTATATCCACAAAAGAAAACATTCCTTCACGTATCTTTCACTACAAAATATTACCTACCTACATTTCATAGCTACCTACAACTCTTTGTACTATTTCTCTTTTTAAGAGTAAAACTAGGCAAGATAGAGTTTATATCTCATACCTCTATTCGACATTATTGCACTTTAGATACGTAGATTTAATGCTAGCAATGTTTCACAGTTACTACGTATTTATTACTCTTAGTAGAACGCACATCTGAACATTTCCTACATTTATACTGATATGTACGTTTGTACAAGTACCTAAAGGTATACCTAACACTTTCTTTATATAATCGCCTACTTAGAGATACATTGTATACAATTTTGTCTTTGGTACTTCAATTCGAATCCATCTCTTGTCTTGACTTAAAGCTCTTTTTATTGCCACTGATATTGAATACATGTACAATGCCAATGGTACTTTGGGTCCCTACTACACGTACGACTTAAATAGAATGCGATGGGCTCTCTGTGCGAATTGCCAGGCCACGTTGTATTTATGAACCTGCTTTAGTACTACCAATTCTAAGGTGCTAACACTCTTCTGGCAAATATACCTAATTCCTCTTTATATTTACTAAGCTGAACACACTTCTATAGCAGAAGGATGTTACCTTTATTTGTGCTACCCGCACTACTCCCCAAATCATTTTAAGGTTCTTTTTCATTCAGTCAGATGAACATTTCAATGGGATTGTTATGCCCTGAGTAACACAAAGGTAGCTTTGTACATTCTGTCTGTCAGTAGCCACTTCTGTTCACTGGAGAATAACACAAGATTTTATTGTACATTACAGTGCACTTAAAACACACTTACTACGGCAGTCTACATCTATATCATCCATACCTCCCTTATAATACCTTGCCCTAAATACTAATATCGCATTATTATTATCCACACAATTTTAACCGACATGCTATGCATAAAGATAACCATTAAAAGAGCTTACTATCTTACGCACACCGTAAATCTTGTAAATATGATAGTATAAACTAGACGATTTGTAAACAGAACAGAACAGTACCAAGGACAAATAAGGTTTGACCATGTATTTTCAGTCTTTAAGGTCAGGCTGTGGTGCCAACAAGAAGCTACGTGTAGAATCGACCTTGAGCTCAACCCATGTATACAATGTAATCAAGAAAACAATATTTCAGAAAAAGGAAGATATACGTATGCATGTTGATAAATATTTTTTGAAAAATACGTACCTTACCTAACCGGTCAATTTGTTTTCTACTAAATCTATACTAATCCTTTAGTTTGTCATTTTATAGGACATGGGTCCAATTCAACTTTGAACTGTTTATTATAATGACAATAATGTAATCAGATTAATTTTTAGTAGAGCCTTATTGCAATTTTGTATACATTCGTAGAAAAATATAACATAAATTAATCTACATCTAATAGGATAACAATATTATTGATACAAATGTGATTTTAAAATACGGTTGGTAAATAACGAATGAAGTGACAGGCTATTATTGCACTGTTTACGGCATCTTGTCAGAGAGTGTACGCTTGTTTAGAATTTTTAAGACACGAATAATGTAGATATGTATCTGTTAAAGGCGATTTGAGCACATGCAACTTTGCATTCGAAGTTGTACATACAGTTTGTGCGTAATCGCAGATTTATATCACAGTCGTAGTGAATACTGAAATACATTGGGCAAAGGAAAGAGGGAATTTGGCTATAATGATAGTAATTACAGTATAATATTTCCCTGTGTAAGTATATGTCTATCTAAATAGGAAGTTTTAATGGTTTGCCTCAGTAAGGACAGATAGGGTAAAAGAGACTGTTTTAGTTCAGAGATAACTTTGAAGCGGTGTGTGTGGTGCCCGTGAAACTGAAATACATGGTAATAGTTTTGGGTATGTTAAAGTATTGGACATTAGTATATCGGTGCTCTAAAAATACTGTTGAGAAACAAAGTGGATAGAATAGAAGTAAATTGTGATGTGTATCGCATAAACTCCCGATAAAAAGAGAAGTAAAGTTTCCTTGTCATGGAATGGTGTAGCTTAGTTTGGCATGGCATGACTCGGGAAGCAGAGCAAGAAAATCTGAAATAATATTAGAGGAGTCTGTGTACTTTTTTGTGGATATATACATAGGAGGTTTGGTTCCAGCACGCTTCCTCTCCTGCTACTCCATATAATCTGTATGAGCGTCATTTAAGCGAGTTCGTGAGCGTGAGCAATTAGTGCCAGTGCACTCGACTCATCTTTTGCCTTTTACTTTTACTCTCATGGCTTTTGTTCTTTGTTAAGTTTAGTTCAGCCCAATTCAGAATAGGCCGAGCAGACAGAGTCAGAGATAGAAATTCTCCCGTTCGAGTTCTCTACTGTATCGTCTCCCTATAAATTACACCAGATAGAGATTTGTTCTGCCCTTTGGAACTTGTCTAATGAGAAATGACAGTCGTCGTTTCCACTCAGCACGAATGCATAGAAAGATAAGATGATAGATACATACGGAGACGGCCGGAGATACAGATACTTACTATACTAACAATTAGTTCAAATGTAGTGACAAAACAGTTCTGCTCTCCTACCACCGGGAAAATACTTACATAATAATATATACAGATCTTTGTGTAACTTGCACCCAGTCGTATAGGAGCAATCAAATCATAAGTCATGTCAAATCCCTCTGAAGTCTCGAGGCCGAAAGATCAACACTTTTCTCTATTCCGTATTGCATCTGTGTCTATTCAAGCTCCGTTTGTTTTAAAACACACCAGTGTCGCTCTAAAGCAAACCGGTTTGTTTTAAACCGTGTAAAAATGAACTGCTAACTAACCAAATGCTAACCAAATGCTAACCAAATGCTATGCAGCTTTCGTCAGTGCTAACCAAAAGATTATATGTACATAATTACAGGCTCTGTTTCGTCTCCCAGATTTTGCACCATCATCCGAATTTAATTAAAGATTTAACTGTATATTCCATACATGTATATTCCAATTCCATACAGCGCTTTAAAAGGAGTAGGTCGTAGGTCTTGCAAGTGGAAAGAACAAACTGGTATGCTTTAAAACAAACTGAGCTTCAATGCAAACTGTAACATATCCACTGTACAATAGAATGTAGTAGATGTGGATGTGGATGGCGAAGCTAAATATTTCTAGGTCTGTAGACAAAATTTATTTATGTGTGGCCCTTTATGTAAGTCCGCGTTTACGAAATAATGAACATGTTTATGTGTACAGATGTCACAATATTATTATCTTAGCCTTTTCGTTCTTCCCCTTGCAAATGCATAACTACAGAAAATATATTACGTACTTTACTTGTGTACTAACTTAATTGGATTCATTAAATAGTGTCCGCTGTTGCCACTTTTAGCAATGAAGCAGATATTTAAAGATCCCTGGGTCTAAATTGAATTTCCATCTATAGGTAACTAGTATAAGCAATTGGATGTTTATGTTGATATTAGTTTCTTTAGTTCATTCCGTAGCTTCGATGTTGTTTGAATGTCAGTGAAAGTTGGTAGTAGGTATCGTATGGTAGGATGGAAAAAATGTTGTGAGTATATTTCTCTTTTTTCTATGGACAGTAGTGCAGCAAAATGAAATAAGTGACATAAGAATTTATTGGTCTCTATCTGATTAGTGTGTGGAAGGAAGTAGGAGGACCACTTTGGTAATCGAAGAGAATATAGAAATGGAAGAGTTTTGCTAAAAGCCGAGAGAGTCCATTTCGGAATGTGCAGTAAGCACATCTAATAGTGACACATTGAATTAGTTTCTACAATTCAATTCCAATCACACCCTTTCCAATCCAATCAGATCGAGAAATACAAGTCAAGGTCTTGCAAGCGAAATTTATAGATACTAATAAAAAAGGAAAATCAGCGAAACATTTTCTAATGTGTTGAATGACTATCATTATGATTTACTAGTATGCTTTTCTTGATCCCACAGAACGTGGAGAGAAAGCTACAAAGCATCAATATTTTTCTGTCATTTTCTTGTAAATTGGATTACTTTCTTGGAAGTGGATTAGTCTTTGCTTTCTATATCTATGGAAGCGGGTAGAAAACAGTTCCGAGGGTCGGAAGTACTGTATAAGCAGTTTAGATAAGTGCATAGACACCTAAAGATATGTGTAGTGTAATTATATGTATAGATACCTACTGCAACAGACAGAAGTATTGAAAGCATGGTGGAAGCAATAGAGAAACTACAGTAGTATGAATGCAATGAAAAGGAAGCGTTACAATGAATGTGGGATGATGAGATGAGATTGTGCAAAGCAAACGAGGAGACGAAACCAAAGGGAAGGAGAGCAAATATAAGTACCTCTAGCTCAATCTATTTACATGTGTATATCCAAAATACCACATCACAAAGGGAAGGAATTATAAGAAGAATTGGTGCGACTCAAGGGCTCATCAGACCCATCACATAAAATTCAACTGAGAACTTTCAAGGCGAGCCGACAGACGAAATATAGGTCTGTTACATTTGAATGCAGAATTTCAGACCACAGTCCCTATTATCTCTGGCCTGCCATAGTACAGCATTTGCTTTCCTCTATTTGTTTGTTCTAGTAGCCTACTGCTCGTAGGCATTCTGTGTGCCTATATCTGGAAGTATATGTAAACTAGTTATGATTAGATGTTCAGTATACATGTAGGCACGGATCATTCATAGCCTTCTTGAAAACAGAAATATTCATAAAATAAATTGCTATTCTACACGACTTTCTCTGTTTTCTTGTATAACTGGGCAGAAATAGAAAATTTTCATTCTGTTGAAGTAAAAGGTATGCAGAGAGAGAAAGTTTTATGCGAGTAATAATATTTAGATACTAACTGAAGAAACGTTCTTTTTCCCTTCAGTAACTCCGTGAACTTTCACTATGTATATTTGCATTAAGTATTATAAGTATATTACCCTATCAATTTTATTTTTTCTCCCAGATTGCGCTCAGAGCAAGATGAGATTGCACTTTGTACTTTACAGCCACGATTATAAATGGAATCAAGTAACGCCTTCACTATATAATAAACCATTGTAACGGAATATAAGAAAGTTGCGATCCTGATGCCAATAACTTTTGACCCCTTGACCCCTACCTACCATTGACCTGTTTAGAAGTGGAGAATGTCAACTTTCGAATGAGCTAAATCAAAACTTTCTACAATGAATAGAACTATAAAGTTCATTTTTAGTTTTTGAACCCCTCCCCCAGTCAGGGGGAGTCAGTCAGACTGATTAGTCCATTTTCGAAAATGACCTTCGTTTAGACCACAACAACAAGTACGGAAAGTTAGAACGAAGTATCTGTACCCGTTTTCCCAAAATTTTGACCTACAGACGGACAGACAGACAGACTGTTTTAGGAGTGGTGGCATAAAGTCGCGAAGAATCGCAACTTAATAACGCATCCTAACAACACTGGCTTCTTTTACCCGTTGTTTTAGCTTGTGTGCACTAAAACTCAAAGGGTTTATTTACAGCGAAAAACTACAGGCTAAACTAAAGTAAACCGAGGGAAGCGTCTTCTGTGAAGAGAAACTTAATTTTCCTTTTGACTACCGCGCTTGGATGCCCTTACCCTTTGTGAAGTGAAAGCAGGTCAACTTGGAAAATCTTGTGGTAGAAGTAATGCCTCCTAGATAGAATATCTCTTTATTAATGAAACTGCATTAAGAAATTGATGATTGCATCGCACCACCGCTTTCTAATGTCATCATTTTCAACTTGAACACTTCAACTCATCAGCAGCTGGAAAATATCAATAACTACATAAACTTCATTCTACTAGAAGGGAAGTCTCAATCCCGTTTTTATAGAGTGAGATCTGTTAGACAATTATTTGTCCACATATTGTGCTATCTTTTGTGCAGGGAAGACTCATCAGTCCCTGTCCTTCTACAAAATATAGCCCATTTTCAACATGAATGGAATCTGTTAAGATGTAGAGCAGTGAAGCATTAGTGAAATGAAGGTTTTCACATTAAATATACGGGTATAGTATATTTGTAAGAAGAACGATATTATCCATTAGTCCGTAAGGGCGGCCAAACCCGGACATTGAGAAAAGGGAAGCCAAACCGGGCCGGGCATTATAATATTGTAGCGATATATCCTTTCCGTGTGTCCCGTGAGATTTTCAAATGTGAGACTGGCATGCAAATGGAAAGTGTCGTCAGCTGCTCTTCCACTTATCGCTCATCGGCTAATCTTCCAGTCTCAACTCAAAACTAAAACTTGCACTAAGAGCTTATAAGTGCAGATAGAGTTAAAGTTGCTTTTCACAGTTGTGCAACTTGCAACTAAATACCTACAGTAGATAGTGTCTAATATATTTCTCATTTAAATGCGTAGCTTTCTCTGATATACAGATTATTTAGGCATACACAATACTAATAGGAGGTACAACTTAAATGTATGGTACAATTAGTATAATTATAAATATAATAGACTGACTCTGTAGAGCTATCTAGTTTTAGTTAGAAAGTTTGAGTAAAAGTTAAATGAACAGCTAGCTAAATTTATTTCCAGCCTTAATTTATATAGGTCATGCAAAGAGCAGTCCAAGTCAACTACTTGTAGAATTAGATATTATTTTCTCTCTGCTTTATACTTAAATGCTGCATGTACCTGAAAAGCAAAGCCTAATAGTAAATTAGATGGACACCTCTCTGTCCCATCGTGCATACTGCTACCTCTCTTTATCATCATCATTATCATCCCCATAATTAAAGGCTTATTCAACTTTCCCCATCATGTTAATGGGAATTATTAAATCCGGCTTATTTCTAATGGAGCTCTTGTGTCGCATCTACTTACGCCATACACTAATACAGTTACCTACTGCACGTGCGATTCAAATAACCTACGTTCCCAAGTTAAACAATTCTGCATAAATGTGTGCTTTATATTGCATCAATCCTGTTTTTACTCGCTTCAGTTGACATTGCTTCATTTTTCCTCTTCCCTCTTTACTCTTAAGGCGGAAAATCTCATCTCATCTTATGTCAATCTAGGATTAATAAATAATACCAGTTGCTGACAAACTGGGGCTATACACTTTTATAAATATTACTGTACTCCCTCACTTCCCCCTGATGCTCCACACTATACTGCCAGTAGTATGCTTAGCTCCTATTTATGTAGCCCCGAATAATGCTTCACTTGCAAAGATCCCTTACTTCCCCTTCCATAATATGTAAAAATGTTCCGTAGTAACAGAGTTGCCCTGTCGTTTGCATAGCGTAGGGATAAGGACGAGAATATCAAAAAGAGGTTCGTCTCCAATCTAATGGGAATCTTCTCCTTCTGGCAAAGGTATAAACACCGAGAAAGAGGTAGAAGGGACAGAAGAGGAAGCAGAGCTCTAGGGAACGACCAGGGAAGAAGATGAGATGAGAACCATTTGTGGATTTGATTGGTACAGGAAATAAAATGGCTCTCGGAGAGTGCCACTTTGTACCGTAATAGTTCACCGTTCCTGCTGATATGCATTCCTTCCCATCCTTCACTCACCCAACTGCTAAATGTCTGCAGCTTATATTCTAAAATAAGAAAAACGAACCAGATGTCTCCCAGAAAGCAAAGCAAATAACTGAGTCAATTTCATTTTGCCTCTTGGCTTTCACTTCCCGAATTTTTTCAACTACATATTAACATTTTAAGCATGGATTTTAAGAAGTTTCAACAGATCCTCCTACTTCATTTATTTTATTACCTAATAGACACATTACGCAAGATTTGATGAACTTACTTTCTAAGAAGTTGCGTAGCCCCAAGAACATACCACTCGTAATTATCTAATTAAATACTTTACTTCGAGGCTGTAGACTACCTAACTAATTAGCTAATTTGTAACTCTGCGTAATACACCAAACTGATAAATTCTTAGTTTCTAGTGCATGATACTTGGAGAATTTGAAAAGGAAATACCATTATTATTCATTATTACTGTTACTTTCACTATTAATTACTTACCACTTTCAACTACCTGAATATGCGAGGAAAAGTTCTAGTGTAGTACCCCAGAAACGACTAAAATGCATTAGGAAAACAAACATACGCAGAATCGGATTGTATACAGTATGTAAAAACAACCAGCACAGATATACAAAGTACTTTCTCTGTCAATCCCATATGAAACAACAACCCATCACATGTACTTTCACCAGATTTTTTACTACCTTGAACGAAATTTTGGAGTTGCTAACCGTCCCAAACATCAAACTTGCTATTAGTTCAAAAGTGTATGGATGTACTATTTCTGTATACTAGTATATAATAAATGATACTGACTTTCAAGAGGGTATATGAAGTATTACCATGTATTACTGTCTTCAGATGTAGTAGAGTCTGTTATGTTTTAAACCCTGTACGTATTAGGTATCTAAAAGTAATACAAGCCTCAAAGGCTGTTAGGTCAAGAGAAAGTATTATGTATCATTCGCAATAAGCTTGTTGCAGTGAATTACTAGATAGCTCTAAAGGTACAATGAACGATATAAATTGTACGTTTTTATTTTAATTACATGAGCAGCTTTCTCAGAATCTCAAAAAATACTGAATACCAACATAGGGAAAATATAAATAGAGGGTGAATAATATTAGGGAAAAAGAATATTGTTCTCGACGGTGGTATGGGATACGGGGGAATGTGGGATGGTTTAAGCAGTGCTATGCCCTGGTGTAGTTTTGAGCTGCTACTTGACAGCATGAAATATTCGAAGGAGAGAAAGCATAATAAGAGGGCTTCCGTCTGCAGAAATGAATCACCTGTCAAGCTCTCTCCTTGTTTTGCCCCCTTGCTTGCTCACGCTAACTGTGAAACTACCTTACCTTACACCACATGTCTTGTAATCTATGTATTCACAACATTGAAGCAAAGCATGGCAAAGGCCGTTACTTCACAACTTCCAGTCTTCACGTGCATCGCACAATTTACACATTTGTAGATCTGCCAACTCAAACTTTAATTTGTTCAGTGTGTGAGAGAGGAGGCAAAAGTCTTGGCCCCAACTGACTGATGAAAAGATTTCATGATACTTTTGACAGATTTTCATATTTACCCAAGTTTCCCCTCTAATTTATTTGGATTGGTTAGACAAAGTATACTTACGGGAGTCTCGTTCAATTTTGCTGGTAATTTGACGTAAACAATACAAAAGAAAGTTAACACGGAGGAAAGTACAAATTAAACACTAGTCGGTTTTAAGGATCACTGCAATCGTTTGTAATACTTACTTTCATTTTTATACAAATCGACATACCCATTTAAATGGCTCATGACAATGAAAGTTTGTA
>JABASH010002989.1:0-18003 GCA_019776445.1 Tomocerus maximus | reverse complement strand
CCGTTCAGTATTCTCGACGGTTATACAAATTTACCAAAAAAAATTAAGAGCCAATATGATAGTCAAAGGGGAGTGACGTGACTTGGTAACCCTGATTCTTAATTCTTGGAATGATGATCCTGTTGGATTCTTAGAAGTTGTCATTAGTCTATCGCAACAATTACATTTGTAATTGACATGTAGACAAGAGTTTAGTAATTTAGTGTGCAAAGGAACAAAGTGTGCGTAGCAAATAAGAAGTGCTGTTGTATTGGATGTGGTTAGAATAGCTCAGGTGTAGGTAGAAACAGAAAGAGGAGGTATGAATATGAAATATGAAGTGAATGAGTGAGAGACGCTTTAGAATATTTATAATTCTTTCTTGGTTCAGAGCTCACGTTTAGTCTTTGAGTATTCTATTGTCGGTTCTGTCTTTTATTTCATGATAGTGATACATGTATAAATAATGTATCTGCCTCGTCATAGACTATTGTTGTTATAGGATTTATATCACTGCATATATCACAAGACTGAATTGCCTTGCAAGGCTTGGAGTGAATGGAGTGAAATCAAATAAATCATTGAAGGGATGAAAACATATTATGTGTCTTTATCTATTCTGGGATCATAACATTCTAACATATCGTAAACCAACTAGGGAATTCTTATTTCCAGTAGACAGAACAGGACAGGCGGCTTTTCTTTCATTATTAACAATATACTACGTGCACACTATTCCAAGACATAATACTCCAGCAGTACATGCCAAAACAAACTCGCCGCAACAGTACAGGACAGTAGCCATCAAAACAAAATGAGCTAAACGGTTGACACTATGCAAATTAAGGAGCTTTTATGCTGTGTACTTTTCTATACAGTTAACTACTAAGTATCTCTCGCTTAGACTCTTAATTCATGTCTTTCATTCAACTATTTACTTTACGCTCCTATTATACACGGAATTGTTATGCCCGAATCTATTTACATAGTCATTTCACAGTAGTGTACATGTAAGTCAAGTCTCAAAGTACAGCAACAACTTCACATGTAAAAAATCAGTTAAATAAAACGTTAAGTGAACCTTATTAAGAAATTCTATGTTTCTAGACTTTCTAGACATTTTTGGAAGACAGAAATAAGATCCTTTAAAACATGAATAGATAATTGATAGGTTTTAAATGCCCAGACGAAGTTGGCGAAGAGATTTCTTGACAAAATAATGCATCAATATGTGCAGCACAACCTTAGAAATTAAAAGAAGCAGATAAAATAAGATTTACAGATGATTTTCAAGATGCCGCAACAGGAACCTTGAAAATGTATGGAAAAGTCATAAAGATTTTACAAGTTTCTCCTCCGGTCCATACAAAAGAGCGAAAGGGGAGAGAATGACTATAATTTGAGATATTTGAAATGTTTTTAAGTAAATGCTGGATTGTAACATAGTTATAAGGTACAAACAGGTAATTTATGTTTTTCTAATATGAAGTGTAGAGAGAAACAGTAAAAATTCTTATCGTACTTTGGGATGCTCATCTCTGGACGAGTGGACGACGGATGTATAGTTATTAGTTGGAGATTGAAGATTTAAAACGAAACTGAAAGGTGGATGGTTGTAAGTGGGATCGGAAGATACTTAGAATCTGTTTAGTATCAGTTACTCGTGGTTTATGTACTAG
The DNA here is from genome assembly GCA_019776445.1 of Tomocerus maximus. Lineage (NCBI taxonomy): Eukaryota > Metazoa > Arthropoda > Collembola > Entomobryomorpha > Tomoceridae > Tomocerus > Tomocerus maximus. The sequence continues at coordinate 16,345 of JABASH010002989.1, read as the reverse complement.
TTTACTACTTCTCTAGAAAAGTAAGTGCCTAAGTAGTGTAAATCATACAAAGTAGGTAAAGTATGAAAAAATGAGTTACAGATAACCTCCGTTGTAGAATAAACATTTCCTTACCACCCAGGCCTTTGCGCATTGGATATGCAGTTTTTAATCATTATGTAATATTAGAAAAGAAATAATTACGCCCACTCCCTTCACATCATTCATTTCCTTTAGTTCTTTTCAAAGTTTTAGCATTGAAGCTATAGGATTGTGTAGTTGGTTTAGCAAATGGCAATTAAAGTTTAAAGACTTTAAGGAAACCTCCCACCAGTCCTTAATGTACTAAAAAGTAAATAATCTCATCTGCATATTAACTAGTAAACTTGCCAAGACAAGTTGCGTTGTTGCTTTATTACTCAAGTTATCGTGCACATGAACATTCCAACCAACCACAGAGTCAGAAAGAGAGCAAAGCCATTTACCTCTTAGTTTACCTTGCCTTTGTAATTAATTCATCGATTATGACCATGTTTTGCTTACTTAGTTAAACATTAGCAAATTAGTTAGCCGACCAATGGAAACAAGACGAATGCTTAAACTTGCTAATTTTTATGGCTTTCTTTATCCACTTACTATGCTCTGCGCACAAACACCTTGCGAAATAATCAATTTAACTGTTATTAGCTCAGCCTACGAAATCTCTAATATGCACTTCCCTAATCTTAAAAGGCATTTTTCCATCAGTGGACCGCAGGTGTCACTTCTTTTCATAAAGATTCATTCAATACGGATACACTGAGAAAAATTCAAATCTAATTAAACCAAGACAGCTGCTTACTCCTCGTCGAAACTCATCTCTGATCATTAGCGAGCTAACCAAATATCACATTCAAACCGCAATTCAAGTAAAGTCAGTAACATTAGCGTACGTACAGGCAGATGATAATTCCACTCTCCTGACAGATCTGTTTACTAAAAGTAATACATGTTTAGATAGCATATTGAGTAGACAAACCTTTTCCAAGTTTTTATTCACTCCAACTTATCCCTACAGTTATCAACTTGAAAAAACAAACCACACGGAGAAACCAGTAGGCTATCAGACCCAAAAGTCAAGTCAGGTTCAAATCTACTCATGAAATACGAGAGCAAGCTGAAAAAATGACATGAACATGAAAAACTATATGAAATCATATTGTAGTTAGGATACAAAGAAGTCAAGTCGAACCCAACTTGCTCCTACAGATAAAATATTCATTATGTTTCTGTCATGTGACACAAATTTAGATAAGGAAGGTGGCCACCTCGTCAACGGAAAGGACTGCATATCAACCAAACAATTCAACCTAACTCTACGCACATACTACTGCTATACCTGAGTAATCCAGTGTGTTAACCTACACGGTTCATTTGCAATCCTGCCACATATCACTAATAATCATCCTTACGTTCTTTAGTTACCTTCAGGACTCAACTGTGTAAATAATATCTATGCACACCAAACCATCTTCTGCCAGGGTTCATCAAAAGTACACATGCCAAAATTTAAAAATTTAATTTTAGTAGATTTTACAATTTTTTTGAAATTTTTGTAACCATCTCTTAGTACATAAATATTCATTCAGACTCTTCCATCCTCTTATCTCTTACATACTTAAAGTATACAGAAGGTTTTCATACTGAATTTTCAAAACGTTATCTAATATCATTTACTTCTGTATTAATATGTCTATATAATGAAAATGATTGGCCAATTTGTAATTAAAATATTCCCGTTTTGTCAAAATTCTCTAATAAAATTAGTGGTTTCTGAAAATGGATCTGATTTATGATTTTAAAGGGTATTTGTATACTGTAAACGTAGGAATCTAGACTAATCGCTGTATTTGGTGTGGAGAAAGCGTTCCCATGCTCTCTTAACGTTTTTCCAACCTTGATGAAGTAAAATTGGCTATTGGGAATATTCCTCTGCTCGTAAAATATTTGCATCACCGATTGCGCAAGGAGAAAAGGTATTTTATTTGTTAGCTTTCAATAGAGGTACATAGCTCGTCTTTTTATTATTGTGGTTGTGTATTTGCAAGTTGGACTATGATGTTCATATTATTAAAGATGATTAAAGATTGAATAAGAATAGTGTGTTCGTCCCACTTGGAGGAGATAGACACAGGAAAGTATAAAAAGAAATAATAAAAACGATAATTATGTAATACTAATGGCAGGTATGAGATTGCTGAGATGCGTAGGTAATGTCATAATAATAATATATAAACCCATCTTGAGGTCTCACAACAATACGTATAGTAGGCACTAGATGAGTAGTAAATGAAGCTTTTATGCATAGATACACGTAGGAAATAATGTATTCTCAACGAAACAAGTAGCGTGAGGAGAACTCTCATGTAGGTACATTTTAGGTGATAGAAGGCACAATGGAAATAAAATATTAAGTAAATGCAGCGAGATATTTCTGTGGGTACATGCAGCATAAGTACATGACTACACACATACTTAATGATGATTATGATGATATTGGTAATGATTATAATGTGGGAATGTTTGTCCAGATAAGAACGCAATGCACCTGTGAGGTTCTTTCTGTATAAAAATGTGTTCTTGTAGTAATATCTCTACATATTGGTTATGTCGCGTCAGACAAAAAACATAACATATACTTGATTTAACTATAGAACTGGATTTACTTGACACTCTGTTGACTTATCATTACAAAAACTAACGTATCTATCATATAAATGTAGTCATATACATATACATTCCATATTTACGACCGTGCGTATAGTTAGAGAACAATAACTTATTGTACACAATTTAAAGTAGTTTATTTAGTCACACCACTCATAATTATAGGTCCAATGTCCAATATAAGTCAGCAGCAGTAGGAATGGACGATAAAAGGGTGTTGGTGATGGGATGTCGAGTTCTCCCTTTGTCTCTCTAATTTTTTACTCTTTTCATGTCTCTTGTCTTGTCTCTCATCTACCAAACTGCACATTACCACTTACATTAAGGACCTATACCCATTGTCTCCTTTTCTCCCTTATCTGCACTTTGCTTACCTAAACTAAGCACAACTTCAGTTTCACCTAAGGGAAATGATAATGCTCAACTCTCATGCTATCATCCTCAACGTGACATTCGCTCGACTTACCTAAACCACTGCTAAGTGTCATTTAGCTGTGTAATGTGACAACTTAAATGTGTGCACCCTGTTGTCGCGGAATTTTTCTGTTCTGCTACCTCACTCTCATTATTTATTTAATTCACTCAACTCATTGCACAATTTATTCTAAAATGCTCTAATTTGATTGACAAATAATATTTTTCTGAGTCTTTACTATTTGCAACTTTACATGTGGCAAAGGAATAAGAATATATTTTTTGCAATAACCCCAAAGCAATTTTGGGAAATGTTTCATTTTGTGTCTACATAACATTATGTATACCTAAAATCATTAACCATTAAGAAAGATCTCAGATATCTTTTGCTACACTTAGCATTTTGTTTGCAAAATGTTTGTCCAGGAATGGACGCAAATGGCTAAATTGTAGAAGCGTAACTGATCGATAAAATCCAATTTGAATACTAATTTGCACTTTGCAATGCAATTTGCAATGCCCAATGCAACGAAATTAACCCTGGAAGGATTAATCGGGTTTTGTACAATTTTATTTATGACATATTTTAAGCTGCTATTGCAAAGAACGACCTACAAAGCTATTGGTTGATTAATCCTTGAAATTGATATCCGTACAATATGGTACCAGGCTGAGGCGAGTAATGTAACCCAGAAACTCTTAAAATGATTAGAAAACGTGAAAGAGTCAGAATGAATATGTGATAGAATGAGATAAGGGGTCCCCGTGGAGCCGTCAAGGTGGGATCTTTCATAATAGCCATTCTGTAAGAATAAAGTGACTTGGCTCTAGATTAGCTGAAGTGCAGGAAAGAAATGGACAACAAAGAGAAGTTCACAACAGAATTTTGTAGGATTCCCTTGTTTCAAAAATGACAAGATAGGGGAAAGTGGGAGAGGAAGCGTCAAGTGAAGCTGAAGACTGAAGACAAGACAAGTGAACTGGCTTGGGTTGACTTAACTGACTCAAGAATCTGAAAATCAAACTGAAATATGTCAGGTGAACAGACGTTCACTTGAAAAGGAACAAGTGTCTACGTCTGCTTTCTTTTCTCCACTGACAATGAAATGCCTAGCTCACGGACGTATTGAACTCTCGTATTTAGAAAGATGTACGATTCTATTATCTGAGTTAAATTACCCAAATTCATTCCTTAAATATACGGATCAAATCATTCGCTTCGCTCCCTTAGTCTCACGACAAACAGACAGACATGACTGCAATGTGTCGACTATTTGAATTCTAGTTTCTACACAGGATATCAGATGAGACAAGAGAAAAGACGAGACCAGACCACCTCTCTGTCAAAATAACCTGCTGTTTTCCATACACTGGGAAATAATGCCACATCAAACAATATCACTTTTCAGGTAAAGTCGACAGACTTAATTTAATGAATTCCTCCTAGTACTACGGAATATTTTTACAGAATCCTCCTTTTTCTGTTATTCTTACATTCGATTACATTACACTGCACTTTTATGTCCAATTTGGTTACTAGGTCGTTTAAAATGGAATGGCATGCATTTTCTGTCGCTTTGACTTGCTCACTCAGACACCAGCCAGACCACAAGAGACGTCTTACACTAACCTTGGGTGGAAAACACGATTTTCCATTTAGGATCCAAAATGCTACTTAAATGATGCATATCTGTCTATGCCCTTTCTGTGTGGAAATACTATTACGTAAATACCATTTACAATTACGAAATACATTTTGCAATTCTAGTTTAATAATAAGAGCAGATCCCTAGGCAGTGTAACAAAGTGTAATCATGAAAATCTGATTGAGACTTTGAATACTCTGCAGAGTGTGACTGAATAAAAACGGATTTGAATGTGATACGCAGGTTAATGTTATGTATAATGGAAATTACCTTTTGACATTCCATCTACATAACATTTGCATTAGTACAGAGTGCGGACTATTATTTCAGTGGTGAGGAAAAGTAGGCCTTTGTTGTAGGAAAGCTCTTAAGCAACCGAATATTAGCTACATAAGTATTCAAGGAACAAACCACGCTCTTAAAACTTGGTGCGATTTTCACATAGTTTAATATAATGTAGGTTGCAATTCTATATATAGCTGACTAATATTCGAGTATTCGTAGAATCTCATAAGTATGTATGACATTGGCATGATATTTATGCAGAAAGTCTCACCACACTACAAGTTGGCAGAGTACATAAGGAATTTCATAAGAAATGAGTGTTTGGCTTTCACATTTTATAGAGAAACATCAAAAGATTATTCCACTATGGTATTTAAGAGAGTATTTAGCATAGAATTATGTAGCGCCCTTTTCCCAAGTAGCTTCTACATAGTTTTCATCTTTCGAAAACACTGCAGAATTTCTGGGGAGAAAAGTGCTTTGTGTAAAATGCAACCAAATCTTGTAACAAAGGTAAACCAAACCACAAGACGCCCTTTATTACTTAGCAAGTGTAAGTAGGAAGAAAGGGGAATACATACTTACGTTATTATAACTATATTACTACTCTTTTATGTTACCAACTATTACTTACCTCTATTATGTGCGTAATAAAGCGTAGAAATGTATAACACCGCATTAAAGACGAAAAGTTCCTTCCACCATTGAAATTACATAAGTAGGCAGCTCGTTTGCTGAGCCTTGGCACTAAACAGCCTACCTGAGAGAGCCGATTTACTACTTATTACTACCTGCGTTTGACGGATATGAATAAAGAGGGCCAACTCTTAGTTTACTTCATTCTTGACAGCTAGATTTCTTTAGATACTATGACTATATTATTAGGAAAATCATTTTCTATAACCAAAAACAATCAAGAATATTCCCGAACTTGATAGTTATAGCATTATTATAGTGATATACTCTTTCTAATGTCTTTCTTTGTCTTCCGTTTCCTTTTGTCTCACTTTCTTCAACTCCCTCGACCCAACCTACTCTTATTTTCAGCAATTTGTCAAGTCAAGAGTTACACTGACATTCTCTTCCTTCAGACAACTCAGAGCGTTGATTTCCATTACTATTCCCAACGTCCCTTGGCCTTGTCCTATTCAATTTTCAATTGAAAAGAAGATACTACTCCTGCTACCATTCACACTCTATTGTATTCCTCAATGATAACTCCTCCTGTAACTAATACATTCACTCATTTACACAATTTTACTTTAACTTATCACAATTCCAACCTTTACGCATATCAGGATACAGCTATTGAAACAGCTCAATAAGTGTCAACCGAACAAGCTTGACTTACACATCAAGAAGACTCTTAACAATCTATATAACTTTTGGTGGTAAAATAATTTCTCATATTTAAAATTTAGGAGACCATTTATGTAGCCAAATTACATAATTTCATCTTAATACGGACATTGCTATTCATTGCACAATCCCATCTTTGCCTTTTTGGACTCGTAGCAATGTCTTTATTAAGATGAAATTATGTAATTTGGCTACATAAAATTGTTTTCTAAATTATAAATATGAAAAATTCTTTTGTCAGTACTAAAGGATATACAGATCATCTAGGAAAAACAGGCTGTTTTCGAAAATTTGGGTCAAAAACTGAGCTATTTGTACTATACTTCAAACATTTTAGGTAGGGTACAGTAGGAAAGAAAATTAATTCTTGAAATTGTGTGCAGCTAGTGCACATGAGATGGATAGAGATACGTTATAACTGTAGTCAAAGGTCTTGAGAACTTGTGTGGAGAGTATTTCATGCGTATTTTGCGTTTGTAACAGATGGAGACTAGCATCAGTAAAGTAAACCAGATTAATGCCAAATAACGAACGGAACTACTTAGATAATCCACAGTAATAGAGTAAAGGTGACATAATGCTCTGTGCATGTCAACGAAGCATTTTCACAATACCTGACAGTATAGGTACGAACTTGGCTATAAGTAAAGCAAACGTATGGACTTAAATGTATAATTAGTATAACTCTTAAGAATGTCAGAATTTCCTTAGAGTGCATAGAGAAATAGTTACTATATTATATTTTGTATACCCTAGTCATGGAAAAGCTTAGATATTTTGATTTTCGAATCTGGTAAGGAATTTCTCACGAAGGAAATAAACATAAGTAAAGTGAAGCTATTTGTATGAAATGTGATACACGTAAATCCTATATTAGAAGCTACGTGGAGAAAAGGTTTAAAAAGAAATACTTAGGTGTATACTTATTGTGCCTTAATAAGTGTATTTTGTGCATGAGGATTTTTACCTTTTCTTGAGTAACGTGTTCCGTACGTGGGTATCCGTTGAACTTGTGTCGCTGTCATACTGTATCGAACTTAAGGACTCGGATCGTGGGTCTCTAGGATTTTTCTATTTTGAGATCGGTATTTCATTTTCTGCTCCCATTGTTTGTGTATTGTATTATTACATCACATTCTCATCATATGGGTAAAGTAAAGTTGGGAGAAGGAGAGTTAGCCACGAACGAAATAAGGCACGGAGGACATGAGACAAATCCCGTAAATAATACTTGAGCTGACACTAACTTCCCCAGCCTGTAATTCCATTTTTCGCTCAATTGACCTAAGAATCTCATCGCCCACCTCAATTTTAATCCTTTTCCACCTGGATTGGACTTGGAGAATTAAGTCTTGGCAGATCAGACTCGCATGCCATGTAATGGGGGCTGTGTGTTATTACTTAACTTTTAAGGGATATTAAGAGTCAACTGATGTTAGTATTTTGTATGGGAAAGCTGGCAAAGGTGAGTGAGCCTTGCCATCATTATTTCTCAACTACAGATATTTTATTATTACAAAGTACACATTAGGAGCCTTATTTTCAGCCTCCTTCTCCCATCCCAGAATCGATCCGCACCAATAATTCTAAAGAAATAAATAATAGAGAGAACGTTTCGGGAAAACGGCTCCCGCCTTGTGACAGCTAGGTAGGTTTCCTCCTTTCTTTTTTGACGCAAAACACATTTTTCATTTGTTTTGACTTTTCAAAGTCGAGACTGGCCTACCCTGGTCTTTGCTTGCCTCCTACCTGAAGAAACGGGACAAGAAATAAGGTTACCGATTCTAGCAAACGAGACGGAGACTTAAAACATACAGACTATACAGAGTTGATACTTGTTACTTTATTCATAACAATGAAAGGCAAAAACATAAAGTTTCCTACATACTTTCTTTTACGAATACGTTTCCTCCGGTAAGTACTTATTAGTTAGTTAGTTATTTGCTCCTGAGACATACTTTGTCTTCAAATTTTGACACGCTGTTATTTATACTAGTAATTTGGGTAGTAAAAACTTCAAGATATAGTCCCGGGAAATATATTGATGCTAAGGAATGGTAGTCGAAAACCAATAGTAATTATAATCAAAACCCTTTCAACTTTTAATTGTTTAAGAATTTCCTTGCAACTTCACAAGAAACACAAATGGGCACTGGGCAGTAGTGCACAATGGGCATACACTTGTGAATTGTACATACTTTTAGTGGTTTAATCTGCACATATGTATTTAGTATACCTGAGTAGTAATGTGTGAGGTGTAGTGTAGTACATGTGTAGTATAATATTACATGTCGGTGACAAGTATTGAGTACTAAAACTCTTGTTTTTATACCATTTTTATAGGAATTTATAGAAAACGTAGCATTTTACTAACAAAGAAAAGATTATTATTCCTCGATGAAATGGCATATACAAAAATATTTGTCAATTTGACAATACTGATAAGAGTATCATAATCAGATTATGTATTTTCATTGTGTTTCACTCATGCATATTGGAATCGGACTCAGAATGGGTATTGGTAGGCATAATTATCACAATATGATTTTTATTCTTAGGTTTAGATTCTTAATTTCGGATTTCTATATTCATCAGCTGAATTTTAAAAAGACGAAAGTAAAATTCGGATAAGCAATACAAACCGTAGCTACAAAGGAAAGGTCAAAGGTGTGAATGTATAGAAAAGTGTTGCTGGCTTATGAAGCCTTCCTCAACTTGGATCACTAAGTGAGTAGACTGAGGATAGATTCAGAGAAGACAAGGATCCCGTGGTTCATGCACCTCGTTACAAGTAAAGCAATGGTAGTCCGGAGTGGATGCTTAGACTGCCTGCTGGAAACCGACACTATACTAATATACAATTCAAAAAGAAATTACTATCTCCAGGCAATGAAAGAAAACTAACTCATAACTTGTACGCATTGCATAACCTATGGGTAAACATTAAAAGTGAAAAAATATCCAGAACTTAAATCTCACTTTATATTACCAATGAATGTATTTACATTACATTATCCACCAGCTACCTACACACAACCAAATATTATTCGTGCTTTGAATTCATCTAGAACCCTATCAAGATTCCTTGCTACTACATATTGTGTAAATACAATCATTCATGTCCTTATCTTCGAAATCTTTGAAGAGTACCTACTCCTAATCTCCATTCAAAATCTAGTCAGAATCTTTCCGCAGTGCATATCCCTTTTTTCAAACACTTTTCTGAATAAAAACACAAAATGAATACCACCAACATACATACATAATATTTCTAACTATTTTATCATATCTGCCACATCTGAAAATCAACTCTATTTAATTGCTGACAGAAAGTTTCATATGTGCAATTGACAAACTAACTACGATCCAGGATTCATTTGCATCGATCTAGGAAGACTATTTTATGCAGATAAAATCTTAACATTGGTAATTATATCGTAACTTTACTGTTTTCCATCTTTGCCTATAATTAGGTTACGTTCAAATATCTGATCATTACATGGTAAGTTTTAATTACATTTTCCATTGAAATAAGAATCGTCTTTGAAATGGTTTTATTATTTTTACATCTTGCTTATTGAAACGACAGTTCGAATTGAAATGGTGATACAATTTACACTATTAGATATCTACGGCTATTAAACTGCTACTAGATTGCTGTTACCAAATGCGTTGTATCATAAAACGTTTGTTACTACTACCGGAGCAAATTATTATCACCCGTATGATTTGTATCACGTATGAATTGCCTATTTCACATTTGGCTTAAAAACTCCATATCATTGATAGCTTGTCATTTTCAATCAGCCTAGAGGCTGTTAACGGATAGTATATCATGAAATGATGAACGAACTCGTTGATATCGGTTGAAAAGATCGCGATGCAAGGAAAGGAGTAACGAATTACATACTAATCAGATAAATATTCTAGTAGAACCAATAGGGGGAATTATATTCTGAATTCTCTCCTATAATACCCAGAAAATGTATCTCATTTACATAGGTACATGCACTCAAATCAAAAATATGTTATCGCATCTCACACGCAATGTGAATGGGATGACATGAAGATAACTCTGTACATTAGCCCTTAGACTATAAACGACAAAACCTAAAAAATGAAGTACACATACCTCCATAGCCTTACTTTAACGTAAATAACATACTAGGTACTTATTCCATCACGTCATCAGTTAAAACAAAGACGATCCTTAAACATCAAAATCTATTACAACAAATGGTAGCCAAACTAATCTACCTGTTTAAGTATTGTTTAAAATAAATAGAACAATAATTACAAACAAGCTTCAAAACTAAAACTTGTCACAGTTAAAATGTGATGTACAGGCAGCATGATAGTTTGATTGTAGCAATTCATCGTGTTTAATATTTATTAGTTTGAGTGTATAAATGTACTCGTATTGTGTGTTCGGTATTAGTGTCCACATGAGTTGAGAATTGTATCGGAGGACAACTGGCGAGTTGCCAGACAAGGACAGGGCAGGCCAAGAGAAGACAAGACAAGTGACACATGCAATGCAATGTTACGCAGGAAACTGTCCCATCCTGTCTCTGTCTTATTTTATAGAACAAATGATGTCCCCTCCACGTTACATTAGATTAGAGTGAGGAATTGAACGTTCCCTTATAAACTAGAATTTACTAACAATATAATATGACCAAATCAAGCCTCGCCTCAACTTAACTGAACTTGGATTGTCTGTTTTACTACAAAATTCTGCTACACACACAAACTTGCCAAGAAACTATCGACTATGCGTATGCAATATAAGACAATTTAATTATATAAATTACTACGCAAACATTAGTGTATATAAAACATTGTGTATACACTGTGTTTGTATATAGCCAAAAGAGTATTGAACAGCCTATGCATATTGGATATAAAATGCACTATTATACACAGCTGGATTGAAATTGAAAACAGCACGCATTTCGGTTGTGGTTTACGTAATTTGTATAATTTATTAAGTAAGACAAGGAACCCGGGACAGGAAACTTTTCTTTTTACGGGAAAGAAATGAAAACGTAGTAGGAGTCTTATGAGTGTAATAGTAGAGGTTTTAGAATTTATCGGAAGGCTTTCTTTGGTTAGGTCTGAGGATTTATTTATGCGATGGCTTATGTCATTATGTATTATAGTTTAGTAGCTAGTGTTTTGTTATTGTCAGTTGGGCTTACGTTAGTTAGTTTAGTCCAGGTCACTTGAATACGGGGAAACTTAACTTTTCTGAGCTCAACGCTAAGTTAGTTTGACTTTAACAATCGATCGATCATCCACAAATCAATAGCAGGAAAAACATAATATCATAGGGTAGATGTACAAACTGCCTACATCACAATAAGATGCGAAAACAACAGTAAGAGATGGAGTCGAGCCAAAGTCGATAGAAGACTATTGGTTTTTGATAGGAAGGCAACATAAGAAGGCTCTTAAGCATATGTACAACATATCAGAACAAGAAATAGCAAATTATATTGCACCTTATCATCCTGCCTAACTTGTTATCACAGATAAGTGAAATGGAATTTGGCTCTGCTGGATTATTCCTTTGGCGTACACTCTATAATAGTAAATACAAAAGTTAGCCATAGAGTATATAGACATAGAGAGAGTCTAATTATTTATGCAGTTCTGACATATAAGTTTTCTATATTGAATTTGTATATGGAGACTAGGACTAATGATAATGTTAGTAGAGAATGCAGAGGTGTCATTAATCCACCAACAAGTTCTGATCTTGTCAATCGTCATTTGAATTGCATAATAATCACAGTGACATTGGCATTGGTTGACTTGGCTCTACTTTAGCACTAGAATATAGATTCTTCTTCGGATAAGGAAAAGTGAGCCAAGTCAAGGCGAAGGTAGTTTAGCCAAGTTGAAATTAGCAGTGACATGCAGACAACGTAATATTGAAGACAAAATCAACTCAGCCAAACCAGATGTGTCTTCTGTCTAGAATGCCATGCCATGTCTTTTTTCTATCCAGAAAGGATCAGTTATGTGTGCAGAGTGCCCATGTAGTAGATGTAGGCATGTAGCTTAGTAAACTGATAGGGAAATGCGAAATGACATCATATCATCCTGTAAACTTGCTCTGAATTGTAGGAACAAGAGGAGAACTGTGAGAAAATTTTTTACACCTAGTTAACGATCTAAATGTGTGTAAAAGTCTCTGGGGACAATCCCAAATGTGCAAGGACAGATTAGCAATGCGTAAAGAGCGTAGCTAAAAAGGATTGCAAAAGAGTTAAATATGATTTGCTCTGGTTTGATAATGCCTTGGGTTGACTTTAGTTGGTTGTCTATTAGGAGTCACACTCTTCGGGATAGAAAAGCAGAGTTTGGATTTAAATAGTTGAATCCGATGAAAATCTCCTCCCTCGTACTTCTAATTACCGTTGCGAGTCCCATGACGAGGGCGGACATTCATTTCGCTGTGCAATTACAATAGGGATCTATAAGTAGGGACTTATAGAATAGAGAGTATTGTAGATGGCGAAATATAAATCCTATTTTATTTACATCCCACCGTCAACAACTAGTAGATATAGCAGGATGTTAAGTATCTATTATGCATTGGCGGTTTTGTTTAGGTTTCGGTTTCTGTGTAGTCTGAGCTAACCACGCGAAAAAGGAGAGCATGGTATATAATTGGTATAAGACTGATTTTATATTGTTATGTGATATGGTATTGAGTAGCTGGATGTAAATAGGATGTAGATAAATAGGGAGCGGTTAATAAGGGAGTGGAATGGAAAACAGATAAATCGGAGGAGAGATTCGCTCTAGATTGCCATTAAGTGTGTTCCCCTTCCCTTAGTCTGTACTAAATCCTTTTACATTTACATGGCATTATTAGCATGTGGTATTAGGCAACTGAGTACAATAGTCTATTAAGATACGGTGTAGTTTCCTGTGTCGTGTATAGTAAGTATATGCATATTAACATAACGTAACGTAGCGTACGCGAATGACAGTCTGGGACACGACATACAAAGCAGCGTGTCTAAAACCTAAAAAGAGCTAAAGGGCAAGGCAGAGGAAAATCATGGGATTTGAAAGCAGAGCAGCAAGCGGAATAAAGAGCCAATTGATGCTAAGGCAAAGTACCTAGTATCCCTTGGCATATAAATACGGACATCCATTGCCTATATTTACTACATGGAAACGGGAATCAGACACTTAACTCTCTTTCACCCGCGCGGATCTGTCTGAAGATGAAAAAGAAATTCGAGTCTGTATTGCAAAAGGTCGGGGAAACCTTATTCTGTCACTTTATTTCACATTAGAGATATGTAGCAGTGTAGGTGGTGCATGCAGATTCTTCCCTGCGAAATCTCTAATGGGATTTTCTCCGATCTGCCTTAAGTGAACTATTTTCTCCATGTATGAAGATCATATAAGGTTAAGCGGGAGCGGAGGAAACCACATGTACAAGTACATTCAATCCAAAATTCCTAATCTTTGTGGCTTAAATGGAGACTACACACTCCGTAAGGCAAAGCTGCGTAAGTAGTGCACAATAATGTGATTTTCCCAGGCAGACTATATTCTATCTATTTATCTTAAATGTATGCAAAGGTAATTTAAAATTCGGAGATGTGTAATGTAACTATGTGGGACTTGCTTAGTCAACAAAGATAAAGACACGCAAAAGAAAACCTGCCCAGAGCAAATAAATACTTACCTTCTTTGCATACTGAATATATTATTAGTCTTTTCACAATTTCATATACACTGAATAAGAATCTAATAGCGAGAATACGCCAGCAGTCTGTCCCAACTCAATCTTTGTCTAATTTAACTAAGGAAGCGAAATGAGATCGTGTGGTGATATTGTAAATAGAATGAATGAGTAAATTGAACATTCATTTATGTGTGTATTTATATAAGGAGAGCACTCCTCGGGAGATTCCGCATCTCCACTCGAATTACATGCAGATTTAAACGAAACAGAAGAGTCAAACTGACTCCTCTGTACAAGAACACTATAAAGAGGTTCATGCTACGCGAGGATATTAAGTTAGGATGAGACATGAGACATTTGCACGGTCACACCCCTTTTGGTCATAATTACCACTGAGACGTGTCATTCCCTCAGACTCAAATCCTATTATTAATGCTCACATGCATATAAATTATAGTTCTTCGTTACACGAATCTTTTCAGTGTACGACGATACACTTCTGTAGATACGAGTTAAGTAAGTTATATAATCAAGATGTTTCGATAATACTAAATATACGCTGGCTTGACAGATCAAATTGTTCAATTAGATAAGCCTTCATAGCTTGACTTGTAATTGGCAAATGGCCCTACATTCAATTGCAAATCTTATTTCAATAGCTTCACAGATGCAGAAAATATAAGTCACCTTAATCCAAGTTGATGGAAAGGTCGGTTAAGTTTCCTTAATTTTGAAACTTTCCATTTCTGTTGAGAGTGTACACGTTGAAAAGTTCGCAAGTCTTGGATTTATAACCGTACACATGTCTTTCGACGTTAGACATGTGTAAGTATCTTTCTTATTACCTCATGGGATTATTAATATTATGTCTTAGATCATGACACATTCCATTGACTTGATTTTGGGAAGCCTGCGAGTGTAAATGCATAAATTGGCTACTTATACGTACATGTATGATGATAATGTACGCATGTTGCACAAATGGGTCCGGAGGAATAGTCCATAAATCCTGGCATTATGTTTAGAGTTAGGAAAAGGAGTGTGAGCTTTCGCATCTCGTTTGGCATTATGCCTTATTACACGCTAATAGAACAGGGCATAGCATAATTCTACGCATTTTATACACACTGACTCGCATACGCATCAATTTGTCTTTACTATTACTTTCTAAGGAGGCTGTAATGTAAAATTACAATTAGTCACTTTAATGCAAAACAGGCAGGCTGTAATAAAGTGGCCTATCTTTTTCATCCTGTCTCTCTATTTATAAGTGCGGAGGAGATATTTTATTTATTCCTATCGTAGCAAATTGGGCCGACAGAGAAAACACACTTCGGTGTGTCTTCTTGCTTCTTCCACTATTATTATAATCTAGAGGAGTGTGGAATCCTCTTCCGACTCCCGTTAGTGTCCTCCTCTGTATTATGTCTCTACTCCGAGTACTGATTTAATTTTAATGAGGAATTCGCTATGAGTGAGAACAGAATTTATCTCCGCCCCGTATTCATTATTCTTCCTACACTGGAGAAACTAATGATAACTAATGTCCTCTGCACGTGCAAGCAATACGCAGTCTTACCAACGACACAGATACACTCTCCATACATTCAAATTTATCTATCTATGGAATTACGGACCACAACCGGCTTCTCTGGCAATCATTCTTAAACTCTTATTTTTATTAATTTAAGAAATGCACCAACGTCCTTTCACCGAAATTGTAAATACAAATAATAATCGTAATAATATAATTAATCAGATGGATATGGTTCCATGGTTAAAAGTATTGAGAAAAAGTTATTTTCATTTACATCTAATCTCTTTTTATTTTTAAGGGAGATACCTCAGAGAGTTGTAAGTACAAGATAACCTTAACTGCAAATAATAACATTTAGGTCTACTGTTTGCAAGTTTTTTAGCCAAAAATGGAAAATGCAGCCATTTCCATCTTCATAGATTAAAAAATCCTGTTTTGTGTAAAGATTTTGGAACACTACTACTCATGTTACACATTCTAGTAGAATAGTCCTGAATACCTAATTATAATCGAAGAAAATCTATTTATCCGATCTACTATTTGCCTTACTTGATCTAATGCAAATGAATTAAATTTACTTACTGGGATTACATCTCACTTCCTCCCGAGATAGACTTCCTCCCGGGTTAGAAAATCTCCCGGTTAGAAAATCTCCCCGCAGACTTCCTCCCGGTTAGAAAATCTCCCAGTTAGAAAATCTCCCGG
>JABASH010002988.1:0-18003 GCA_019776445.1 Tomocerus maximus | reverse complement strand
GAAGATGCAACTAATGGCCTATAATCGGTACCTACTACATTAACTTGAGTGTCTGAATGATGCCGCTTCAAACGCCTACGACATTCTTGGGCATATTTAACCAACTGTAATGACTTCGCAAAAAATATTTTGGAAACCAGAATGTAATAAAATCAGATTCATAGTTTAATGCAACAAGCAACAAAGGGAATCTAAAGTTTTGACAGGATATAATCATCTTTGTGACATAATTATATGGGTTCGGCTTTGATTATATGAATTTTTTATGAATTAAGATTATGCAGATAGTTACAAACATTTTGAATGTCTACTACAGTCTGAAAGAGCATCAGGTTGGTGTCGAAAACAGTCTTGAAATTCGCAATAATGTGGTATAATTTATTCTGTTAGAATCAACATCAAGAGAACTAAATTCCAGTGCTGCAGACTGTGCAGACACAAATGTTATGCAAATCAGTTATCAATTCGTGTACACTTGATATGATATTAAGGGATATTTTTACTGTTTAATTTCACCATTCAATTTCATTAATTAACTGATCCCGTTCTTTGAGTTAAATTATTCAGTTATGTTTTCTAATGGCTTGAAGAATTTGGCAATAAATTATCTGTGGATCTAATAGGATGGAAAAGAATTAAAATTTGCAATTATTAAACAGGCTATTGAAAATGATGTATTGTATGTCTAAATGTAAAGCAATAAAGTATAAATGTCTATAGTCTTACGCATCAGTAAGTACCAATTGAGCAAGAAGGAAAACTGATAATTGCACGACTACCAGTGTGATATAACAAAACAATAGCTGGGCGAATTAATTAAGACGCATAAACAAATCAGAGCACTTACTCTGCAACTAACTGAACATGTACAACTTAAATGGGCTTTTAATTTTAAATGTTTCCTTTTGTCTGCTCGCTTATCTCAAACTGTGAAAGATTCAACAGCCTACCTCCAATCAGTCACTCAGTCATATTTGTTACGATCTGAATTATATAATTCTGAATGTTTGATAAAGGAAACCCAAGTGCCACGAACGCAAGTAATTTTAATGTCCTAGTTATTTATTTGCTTACACAATCCATACTAACAACTTCCAATAACCAAAACATTGGATCGATCGATAGTTTCCTATAGCTCATAGGTACCTATCTGTCAGTACGCTGCTCATTTGCATCACACAATGGCCACCATTTGCTTCTCTACGTGATCATAAATCCCAATCATGAAAAAGTCGGTTAGGTAGCTACTATAGATGGATTACGATATAATACGATAAAAGACTACACCGTAAATAAGTATTACTGCTGCAGCAAACGCAACTCATTGTAATAAGTAGCTTGCTATGATGCTTTCTGCGATTTTATCATTGTACGTATACACCTTGTTTTTTGTCGGCAAAAGAGATACATTAGGCATTATGTAGACAATAGCAGGTCAAGTAATTTAGAACTTGACATATAACAGCCTACAAGATTTGACGATTGATGTGATATTTCTGCATTTCGCTAGGCAGCATATGCATCGGCAAAAAACATTCTTATCAGAACTAGCGAATATAAGAAGAAAGAAAGAAATACCTATATTATCTGCGTACGTTTGCAAATAAAAAGGTTTATACTAAATCTTCAAGATAAAAAGTTTTGTTGGTTAGATTTTTCCTAACAAGACATTGCATCATCTATAGATGACTAAAGATTGCATTCCGCTGACATATGATACATGAATAAATCCTACCACAATCTAACTCAAGGTGTTAACCAAAATAAATGTATTAGCATGAATCATACTTAATTTTCATTGGGATTGCATTTTTGTCATAATTACTCTAATTTGCTAGTTATGTTGCTACATTTAAATTAACAGTAAGCTTAAGGCTGTAAATGGTCAGAAAAAACCAAGATTATATAGTAGTTTTGACGAGATTATTTTTTACAAAAATTTCCCTATACCTTTGCTGATTGGTTTTTAAAAAATGACAATTGCATTTTACAATGGTGTAACAAAATGCATTTAAGTTTAAATCGAGATCGTGATGACCAAGACCGAGTTTAATGCTAATGATTCCTTTTAATAATATGACAATAAGACGGGAGAAAGACTTAACTACATTGCACCTTGGTACAGTATTTACTGCAAGATCTTTATCTATCCCCCTAAACTGCAGCTATGTGCAGTAAATGTGAAATGATCATTAAAATAGTATAGAAAAAGTGTCCTCTTCCTTTCTACACGGTTCGAGTGATTGCAGGTGGTACATTAAGCTGAATGTTGACACACAAATTCTCTAATGCTTTTTTAAGTGTCTTAGATGTTACTACTACCAAGTATATTAACCACTTATGTTATGTTGTACCTAAACCTACGTAGTATTTGCCATGCAAATAAACAGACCTCCTGCTTGACCTGGATTGAATAAGAGAATATTTCATAGCAGGTAAACCCAGTCTTGAAGAAGAGATCAGGTCAAGGCCTTGCTCAACCAAAGTATTAATCCTTTTTGTTTACTACTTCATATCTGTCTGTAGTAATTTGAATTTATCTTTTGTAGTCACGCAATCTGTTCCTTTAAATAAAATTGTGTTTATGAAAATCACTCCCGCATAGGAGTATCTATCTATAATTATTGTAGTTTGTAATACGATTACAATTACTGGGTTTATACGTAATGCATTAAAGAATAATAGCAAACTTTTTTCGGTTGCACATCCTTTTTTGTTAATAGCGTTTGTCTGTTAACACAGAAAGGAAATTGTCATTTAGGTTACATGCACTTCCCTCCGGATGCGAAATATTGACTAATAACTAGCAGTAACGACCGACATATTGCATTGTGAGATGTTTTTGCCGAGGACAGAGCGAAGAAACAATTACCCACTTACAGAAGAACATACTTTAAGGTACTTTTTAGGTCTGTAAATGATAACCTCATTCAAATGCTTGATTTTATTGCTTGCGAAAATAAAATGAATTATTATTGCACTACTTTGACTCGTCTTTTCTAATTTACGACCAACTGTTGATAACTCTATGGCGTGTGCAAATCTTTTTGTCGCACATCGTAAAGAAACCAATAAAAACTAGCCAGGCGGTAGCCAGCAATGCAATATATGCTACATTGTCTTCAAATTAATAAGAGATATATGGAAGATAATAATTTCATGTCAAAACAAGCCAAACTCAATCCTGAGACCTTCTTATAAGGAAATAATCAAAAGCAAATTAACACTGGAAAGGAAATTAATAGAGAAAAACGCAGGTCAATTGGAAAATCGTTTGCGATGATTGCTAATCAATTTTTTAATATATTCCTTTTCCTACCGTGTTCACAGGACGGTCACATTGGCGTTTCTAAAACGCACACCTGCATAGCATCGTAATTATATCAAAAAGTATTTAATCATTGATAGAAATTTTAAGTATCTAAAACGTAGATTCACAAAAGTGAGTACAAAACTTCAGGTGTAAGTGTAGAGCAAGTTTTTATAGCCACATTTCTAACTGAACTGAAAAAGTAATATGGACACTAGCCACATTCTAATTATTAGACCGTATTGGTGGGTTTGGAACGAAAGCAAAATGGTATGTAAGATGATGACCAAGAATAATGCTATGTGTAGCATGAGAAACAAGATACATTAAACCAGGTACAATTGGAAAGTTGTCAAGTGCTAAAGTACACAAAATATGTGGCATGTGGTACTCTAGGTTTTTATAATCTTCCCACAGCAAGTGCAAGTCCAATCCGTCCAGAGCAAGCTAAAATAATACGCTCAGGAGATTGTTTGCTGAAAATAAAATACTATTTGTACTTGATGACTTTCAGATGTTATTGTTTTGCATTTTAGCGAGCGTTGTACTTGCATCTGTCGTTCAACTTTTAAGTGGACTAAGCTAACAATCACTTAACAGTTAAGACTTGCTTATACTGAGCTTACTCACATAGTAAGATGTGCATTTGGCAATATGTATGGTAAATAACTTACGGATTGTAATTTTACATGCATTTTAATAGCTCTTCTGTAGATCAATGTACATTAATATGTATTTACTTAAGTACGGAGCAGAAGGTATAGAAAGGAATGTCACGGGCAGTTGGTAACAAATCACTCACGTCAAATGCAATATGATGAGATGACAAAAAATCATTTTATCATTATCGTTCTAGATGATTTTATATTTTTATTCCTTTCCCTTTTAGTTTCCTGTAATTCTTCTCAAAAGTGCTGATGTGCATTTGATAAAATTATTATCGTGAAAAAGAGAGTAAACACGAACTGTTGTGTTATCATTGCTATACATTGATAAATTAGGTGATGCAGAACGAATAAAATCGGACATTGAAATATATTATTGAAAAATGGAAGCCCACAGATGGTAAGATGTAAATATTGCAGAGATGAAAAGCGATAGTTTACATTTACACAATGATATGCAAACGTCAATTATTCGTCGGTAGTGTAAACGAAAAGTGAGAGAATGGATTGCGNCGTCGGTAGTGTAAACGAAAAGTGAGAGAATGGATTGCGGGGAAACCCAAGGAAGTACAGGGATACAATACACAGGAGTAAGAAAATAGTAATAAATACGGAGTTTCATTCATTGACTCACTTGTCCTGATGACTCGAAGATATGGTAGAGGACTACTGTATAGGCATAGATTATATAGAGGAGAGTTACCTACGTGTTTATGTAGGATGCGTATGTAAATGAAAGCAAAAGGAGGTGAGATGATGAGTTGACTGACATTATTATTCATGGAAATCCAATGGATATAGCTAAGTGTGGTTCAGCTATTCTAATTATGTGGATTGCAATGTAATCTTCACTAGGTCATGTTTCCCATCCTTATTGCTATTCCTACTTGTTCTGTCTGTAAACAATAGAAACAAATCCCTTACGTTTATTTTAATTTTGGCATTACTTATTTTATTAGCGTAGGTGCCTGTGTCACATACCACACATGCGAATCACTCAACTAGCTTCTTTTCATCACAGCACTTTTGTTATTCTCCCTTTTGTTGTCTCTAATAGAGTTAATGGCACTAGTGGATCGGCTTCCCTATCTCTTCTTGACTATCGCTTTTACTTATTAACTATGATGATGACATGTCAAGTATATGTACTTATATAGGAATGTCATGCCTAGGCTCTTAGATATGTCTCTGAATACAAATATTGAGTAAATGAAATACCCTCCTCACTCAGAGATACCCCATCTGAGTTTCTATTGCAAGATAATTTAATTCAATGTTCGCAGAACGTTTAGTACTTGCTATACTCATTGTAGTCGACAGTTAAAAATCGATATGATGATTACAGATGAGAGAAGACAAGCGACTAATTTCCATTGTGACGTGAGAAGACAAACTAATTTCCCCAGATAAGTCTTAACTCTCAGATGCTAATAATCAAGAGTCGAGGTCTTGAACTGATCATTGTTATTGAGAACCATTTTCTTACAAACTCACACAGAGGCCTTACTTTTATCAACCGAGGACCCACTTGCCCACTTTCAGTTCAATTTGGCAGATGCTACATTTTACGTTACACATTATGAACACTTTATTTATATAAGGATCGAAAACTATTTATTGATACACTCCATGGCCTTATTATCTCCATATTTATAACGCTTATCGTAAAATATTCTTGTCTTCATTTGTCTACAAGAGTTCATCATCAGAATGCTTAATGACCACAGACAAGGCTATATTAATATTAAATTAAAATCTAGTCAGCTTGATCCCACCACGTCTGGAAGAATTTTCTTCATTTTAATTACGCTTCATGTATCTTAATAGCTTATGGTCGAATCATTCAATGCTAGATACAAGTCCAGTACCTTAAGACAATGAGAAAACCTTCTTTGCCAAGTTGATGCTAGAACCGACCTCGTATGTAAAATTGGACATTTGATCCATCAAGAGACATTTTTGTGAATAATTGTTTTTAACAGTTGCCCGAAGAATATAAGTAAACGCAAAATATCTACACTCTGAACTCTGAGCCATTGTTTCGTAATCTTCAATGGAATATTAAAATTGTTACTGTAAGCTTGAAATCTCCGAATAATGGATCATTATCCAGTCTACTTGCATATCATATTGTTATACACCAATAATAATTTCAAGATATCACCACATTACCTAAAACCACATTATCATAATGGTTTAATCTGTTTAATGATAGCAGCGTATATCCTACAGAGTAAAGAATGCAGATATACAAGCAATTTTTAATATAGCATGCATGTGCAGGTGCAGTAGGCTACAGAGCGGATTCCTAGTACCATTGTAGTAATTATAATTACCTGCAATGCTGAATCCAGAACTAAATATAAGAGGTCAAAACAATATTATGTAGTAGCTGTAGTATGGATGACTGCAGAACAGAAGCACATCTGCAAAGGGCATTCATTAATTCAAATGGTCATTAAATATCATGTAAGACAACTAATGTGTAGATTTGAATAATGAGCCGAAACTATTTGCAAAAAAGAGGAAAACAGTTGTGACCTTATTTAAAGTACGTAAACCGTAACTAAAATCATCTTGCTGATCCTTGCTCTGTGCATCTTACATTGAGCATTTGCCTTGGCTTATAAACCTAGTATTGCAGTAACATTGGCTTGTATAATCTCTGCTTTTATATGAGTTCCGTTTTGGGAATTAAAAAGTCAAAGTTTGAACTATGCCTATAAGAAGCATAGATGAGCCATTTCATAAACAAACGAATCGTAAGCACGTGTTCCACAATATGCTTGGATTTAATGCTTGCTTATACCATGGCCTACAACAATATTCATTTTCAAGGAATCATAATGAAATTAAATGGTTTTTTGTAAAACATCAATTTGAAAGGATTTGAGTGAACACATTATTTGTGTTAAACATTTGACTTATGTGCATTTCCATACTGTATTTTTGAGTTTAGAATGTGAGTACACAGACTAATGAATGACACTAACAGGTGCAGAATTTCACTGATAGATCTTGTTGTGAATACACGAGGATAAGCTTTATGCATATAGAAACGACGAAAATGTTAGTAAATAAGAGTTATGGAAGGAAAGGGAGGGAGGAATGGTCAGTTAGCTTGTTATCTGTGCAGAAATCATCTGTACTGTCATGTCATGTCCGTCTTAAAGAAGAGATGCAATCTTAGTCCTAATCAACAATAGCTGAAGCAGGTGTGGTGTGCACTTTTACAAACAATTCAGGAGTGGACATGTAAAAGAAAATTTCCTCTAGCTTTTCTTAGCTGAGGTAGAGAAGAAAAGTACTCTTATCACACCTTACTATAGATTAGTCGAAATTTGCGTAAACTGTGTATATGCGAGTCGTAACTTAGCTATTTAGGATACATAACTAATAAAACCACGCATAGAGATTAGTAGACGAAACTGTAAAAGGATCGCCTGCTGCGTCAGTGAAATTTGTCGTTAAGCTATACATATTTCAGAATACCAAGTCAACATGCACACAATCAAGTTTAAAGTACTTGGACTAAAGTGTCTATATGCACATAGACTACTAATGCTACCTACTTACCATTTAATATTTAACAGCCCCGACTTAACTCGAACATTTCCTATTACCCTTCAGCCAAATTCAATAAATCAGCCCGACGATAAGAAAATGACTGATTGCAGTATAGCAGTGATAATATTATTTCACTGCAAGTGCATATAGATATCCATTTTATTATAGCGTTTAATAGCTCTCTTTTGTTTCAGCGTGGTCACTCGGACAGAAAATGAAGGATTGTCTGAAATCCATCAATAAGGATGCAAAAGCACATAAGTAGAACATCTGTCCATAAATGTCTGATTTAAAGCTGGCCGAGACGGATTGCTTTCTTCTTCATCATTCCATTGTATTTCAATATTGCATACTAACATACCTGAGTACCTACTTATTATTGTGGGCGTTTAAGATTCGATGGTCATTTTCATGCTCTCACTCTTAGCTATGTAATACCTATTGGTAATACTAGTAGACTACAAGATATTAACAACTTGTACAATCACATAGATTGTTATTATGTAGCTTATTGACTCTAGTGGATTCGGCTCAGCTATAGATATGCTATAATGCAAAATTAATTAATTTCCTGTCAATGTAACTGTCTTGGAAGGTTTTGTTCCGTCATGTTATATTGACCGGGAACGATGTGCACGCAAATGCAACTACTTGTATAACTACAGTGATAGTGATCGGAATATTATAATCGATTACTGTAAGGGTTTTCTAATCTATGAAAATATCAGGTATTCTAAGCACTTACTATTTATAGTAGAAATGAAAATGTGCTATGCAATTCCCTGGGATTAGTTCTCTTGCGTTTCGCATTAAGACATTAAACTTATATTTACTGGTGTGACTGCCGGTTATTGTCTTAGAGCGAAATTACGTGAATGTAGTGTCATTTATAATTCATTGCTAGCAATTGCATTTCATTGCAATAATACAATGACTTTGTTTGCATTCAACCCAAGTTACTACTTTTCTTGCGATTGCATTTCACTTTCTAAAGTTAGCTAAAAGAAAATCTATTCTTGGGATGAGTAATATGTATGTAGTTGCTACAGAATGCATTATACTATATTAGCAAGTGTATCATTAGTTATATAGTCAACTAGAGATACAATTTGAAATGACATAGCGCAAGTGAAGGCAAGTAAAATACAATTATTACAGTCATAAATAGTCGACGCAAATAGAAAACGACAATTCTGTCAGAAAATCGTCGTTTTGTCTATAAAAGGAAACTGGTTATGTCTTCAAAGAGCAATTAGCTCGGGTTATTAAAGGAAAGAAATTATCGTCACATTGCAAATGTTAGAATTACAATGCAAACCACAGCTTGGTAGGGTGATAAAGAGAAAAGCTACACTTACTACTAATTAGCATTCCTAGTTATGTTGTAATTTTCTTCTCAGGATGTTTCTATTTGTCATTTCTAATCTAGTACTAAAAATTAACGTGTGTAAATAATGAAGGCAGGGTACTTGCGCAGGACGGTACGTAGTATCTATACACAATAATATAATAATAAACACAAGTAACAGCTTGTACCTATATGCAAAACAAACTGTTAACTTGACTGTAAACTTCATAGTATACTACACTTAACCTCTGTGGGTATACGCTATAGCACAGAGCAGCATGACCAACAATGACCTATAAATAAATGTACAATTATTGTGTAGTTTCAGTATGAACATTAAGTTCACCATATTCATGAACAATAACTATTCAGTTCTGTAAACCATACAGCTCATTCAACAAACTCTTAGATTCCTATTGAATTGTACGTAGATATATGTATGGGAACAATCACTCACTATAAATGCACATAATATACATAGAGATGCACTTTGCCCGACACTCGACATTGCATTCTCAAGTCAACTGCTACTGTTCATGACTAGATTTCATTGTAAATACTTTTGTAATTATGTTCTACTATGTATTTCTATTATTGCAATTATTTGTTCCATTGTTTTCAGTTTTATTATATTGTTAAGCACTCCCGTCTATGTCCCCTCTGCGATTTTAAGCAATAAAAATCTAGTTGAGATATACACAAATCACACTGCAATTACAATTAAAAATATAGATAAGTGCTACAATAGTAATATCAGAGTTAGGCATTTATAGTATAAATTCATGAAGATACCTTTCAAACCATACACTCAGCAATAGAGTCATTGTTACTTTTGTTTTCATGCACTATTGCTAATGACTCTAATTAAACTCATAAATGTACCAGGAAAAAGTTTGCATTCACTCTCAATAGCTTTTTATAGATTTTTTTGACACAGATTCACAATCAACAGTGTGTGTACGCTGTACGGCACTTTTAGGTAAGACCTTAACCTTTCGACTGAAAACTGCTAAGTGTATTTATACAATTTAGTCTTATGCAAAGTCTTGTATGCAAATTATTTTTAGTTATAATCTAGAGCAAGAGGTACATTGACCTACACGTCTACGTGTCAAAATTAACTTAAAAATGCAACTGCTCTTCTACGTGTGAAAACTATTTAACTCTTTCTTTACTTTTAGCATTTCTGCCTGTAACGAAATCAAAAATAATAGCTGAAAATCAGCAAGCAAGTAAACAAAACAATTAATTCCCTTGGGCTAATTTTATATTGTGTAGATACTTGCTTTGATTCATGATTGAAGTCACAGTACAATGTCGCTGTATCCTTAGTTTGGTAGTGGATTTGTGTGTAATTGTTCAAACACCACTTTGGCAGCTCTATAAGATGAAATCTTGAGGCAATCCAAGTATTATCCATGGCAAAATTACTACAAAGTAGTCAAATAAGCGTGTAGTTTTTGTGTAACCTTCCTCGTGTCGTATCAATTACCTCTGACGAATTATATTAATAATTACAGAGACAAAAGCACCATCCGTAGCTTATGAAACTTGCTACCTATTTTTGTAGCCATACTACGCAAAACGTTTGCTATTTACTCCCAAATTATTGGCACGCGAGTCCATGCTTACTCAACATCTTTATTGAAACCATCTTGGTCTAGCGTTTTTCTAAAATACTTTTATAGAGTGTATGATAAAATAACAATTTGTCTAATGTCTATTGCGAAACGAGTGATCTACTTTAGACAAGTCATTTAATAGCTTGTAAGTGCACACGTGCACCCAGTTATTACAATAAGCAAACGTGTCAATGAAATTCAAGTCAAACTAGTAATGCCTATTTGTAGCCAACAAGCATACGTGTGTTTACATTAGCAAATGAAACCAAATCACTTGTAACATTAAAAGCATTTCAAATTATTTTTAAACCTTTCCATGGATAACAATAAAGGACGTCTGTAAAATGGTTTCTTGGAAAATATATCCCAATGTAATGCTACAGCAAAAGTTTTACAAAATTTCAGTGTCAAAATCCAATTTAGAATCTAAGAAGTCCAAAAATTGTTTCGGTATGGGGTAGGTACGCATTTTGGTACCGGAAATGTCAATCGATAGAGCAATTCATATTGATGTAACTGTTTTTGCTCGCGTGATAAGCACTTGTTAGCATTTAGTAAGGACGATGTAATTAAATAAACAGGTCTTGCAGATGAATGTAATTGTTTTACACAAAGCGGATAGTTTATGTTAACAATAGATCCACTTACATATATCCGTCTGATGTAAATGATAAAGCTACACCTTTAATTTCAATTGCAACATGTCAGCTTGAATAAATTGTGTGCGTCTTAAAATCGTTGGGATTTCACGTTAAATATCGAAAACTGCAGAATGCTAGAGATGTGATCATTTTCTGTTCCCAATTCGCTTCTAATTACAGACATTTAATACTTGAAACACAGTCAAATCAAGTCGTTTAGTTTAACTTAAATAATTATATTTGTTTCAGCTCCACTTTATGGATAGGTCATTTGGAGTTGTTGTGCTTTAGGTTGCTTCGTTTTCCTAAATGCCATTGTGCATGGATTTAATTAATAGAAAAACTAATAATATGATTACTATTTATCACTATCACACTTACCCACTCAGGGCGTCAGAAGGTAAATATTACGAATCAGTTTGCAAATTCGCAGTTACATATGTAGCTAATAGTATTACCTCTGAAGTGATATTAGGAAAATAGAATAGCAAGTAACATGAAGATAGATATGAATAAAGAGAGTAAAACAAATAGAAAATGCGATGCCACACATGCTGTTTGCTATCTGATGGCATTTCTACACGTACAACAAAGCAAACTTGAGTTTCTGCATGTTCTGTGGACAGAAAATAAATTCCAAGACAAAGGGGAAGATTGCAAAGAGCTGACAATGTGAATGGCATGACACATACTTATAATATTCTCCTTCACATATGTACAATTGAACACGATACAATGCGAATATTATCTCTCACTCACTATTCATTCGCCAAATAAAAAATTCTAACCCCGTATCTGCAGCAAAGATTAAATATTGTACTTGCCAGTTGCCATTATTACAGTCACAGGTGTACACTAGTATAGATATTATGAAACTTAATCTACCCAGCCTACCTAGTATGTAATATTTATTTAGCGTGTGTATGAATCTGAATTTTTCTTGGAGCCGAACGAAGCACAATTAGATTACAGGAGCAGATTTACATTGCATGCTGATTTTTTCTATTTGCCAAAAAATCTCACGCTTCCTCTCTAAATCTTGTCACAGTATCTTCTGAAAGAGACTTTTTCTTATGATATGATAAATAGACAACTTTTGACTTTTTGTGTGCACTCATAAATGTGACATAGATAATAATAACGTTTATATAAAGTGGCTTAGCCAAATCAGCGAATTTAAATCCTTTTCAAAGAGTGCAAAAATTCAAACCAACGAAATTTGCTACGGTTGCTCACTCAAGCATCTTCCATGATGAGACGTGTATAGAGAATATTCCGTATTGTTTACATAGATAGTTAGTGGCTTAGCAGATATCTTGTGTAGTATGTGTATGTGTCGATTCATAGTCGTATATGTAGTAGCCAAGCGAAGATAAAGTCAACACGAAGGTGCGCATTATAGCAAGCTAAGCTATGCTTTTGTAGTTAGCAAACGGCACATGAAATGATTATAGGTCTGTCTATGCAAACTCAAGTTACGTTACATAGCATACATAACATAAAACTCGGTGTAACAAGTTGCTATATGTACAGGCTTAAGTAGATGAAGTGAGCTACCTACTTAAACTTATAGACATCACGATAAAAGCAAAAACAAGGAGCAAATTAAAATAGTTTATCTCACCATGACTAGAGATTTTGAGCTAAACTAGCAGAAGAATGCCCTCGTAATGTTCACCGACTATATAGCTTTATGGGTAAGTAATGCAAACTGTAAATGGCCCTGTAAATTAGAGCAAAGCAAACAATTTCACTTGTGCGTACAGTAAAGAAAGGAAAAGAAATTCTGTCTCCCATTGAACCCTTCCCTTCAGAATAATCATAAAACTTCATCCCACAGAATCATCTAATGATTATTTAACTCATCGTCACATAATAACTCTCCAATTTCCATCGCTCATTGATGAGTTTGATTTTGTCACTTAAGTATCAGCATTGTAATGTTTTTAATGTCGGACCATATACCTTGCACTATTATAGTTAGGAAACGATGTTTAAAAGTATAAAATTAGATTTGTAGATCGCGTACTGCAGCTGTGCCCTAAATCTGTAATCTACATCTGGATCAGTATATGAATGCGTATTTCAAAGTTCAAATTTTTTATTGCTGTAGGTGGATTTTTAAGATAATTGCATTTAGCCTAACCAGTAATAGCGCAACGCAAACATCAGTAGTGCATTTTATCATGTAAAATGAATTTGGGTTTCCTTTTGTAGTAGATGTTAGTATGTAGATAAGTACTAACAAATTGGGAATAATTGACAAGAAAATCGTGTCCGGTTCGGTCATCTTAAATGTACATTGTTTAGATGGTTCAATTATAGTTTACATCTTTGTGAAGAACCAACGGAATTTTTGAATATTTTCCTTTCTGATTGTAAATGCCTAATAGTTTTATCCTCAGATGACTAAACACAATGTTCTTGAAGATAAACAGCTTGTTTTCCATAGTTAGTTGTACACATGCAGACATAAGCATGTTGATAATATTTTGAGGTAGTTAAGTAGCAGTTTAGTATTTGTGGAGTGGATCATCGGTATTCAATTCACAACTAATGTCTGTTAAATCATGTTTAAATTGTATGGGTAGGTGTCTTTAGTTAC
Source organism: Tomocerus maximus (assembly GCA_019776445.1). NCBI lineage: Eukaryota > Metazoa > Arthropoda > Collembola > Entomobryomorpha > Tomoceridae > Tomocerus > Tomocerus maximus. Next base: position 4,245 of record JABASH010002988.1, on the reverse strand, counting down.
TACATTGGGACTGAATAACTAAATGCAGTATCAGTGGGATACAAAAATACAATAGAGCCAGAGAAAGAGTGTTCATAATTCTAACTTAAAATAACAGCATCATTATTTGAGAAGAGAACACAATGGTTCATTGAAGGTTGAAGTTGATATTCAGGATAAGAAAATTGAAATGCGCTCCTGGCAAAGACTCTAATCGTTTCAGTTCTGTTTGCCTCTTGTTAAAAGACGTGATACTGGAGTGGCTTGGTAGGGACAGAGATCTAATGGGCTGAATAAGTGCTTGAGCTTTTCAACAAAATCTACAAATACTTGTAAGCGTAAACTGAGCATTAGAAATCCATCTGTATTATGCAGAGTCTCATTATGTTCTTCTACTCCGTCTTGTCTCTAACTGTCAGGTAGGTATTTAAAAAGATTCATAACTTTCATTTGTTTACCCATCATTTCTCTTTCTTCCCTTTTTTTTGCAGCAGATTCTGTAATAGCATTTAATGTAATTACACTTTAGTTTGGATGGCGACTACACGTAATACTCCTCAGCTTACATAAGGAAATGAACAATAACAATTTGGAAAAAAATTATTAAAAAAAATAACAATTGCAATTTCTTTTCTTGGCCTACCTCTACAACGGTGTTCTCATTTCACTTTTACCTTTTTGCTAATGTTTATGCTAAATAATAGAAACTAATCTTTTCTTTATCTTGTTCATCCACTTAGCAATTTTCTTCTCACATACTGCTGTTAACAAATCCTCGAAAATCATTACTATAACTTTACTATTAAAAAATTATTATCTTCCGTAGGTACATATCGAATCATTCGATTTATTGTTAAATAATTGCAAAAGTCTTGACTTACTTCTCTAGCTATTTCCATCAACTAATTAAAGAACTGATAACTTTGAAAGGCTGAATTTAGGAAATAAATTTGGCCAATTGGCTAGCCATCAATGCTTATTATAGTTTGCGATTGCGGATAATAAACAATGACTTGATAGCCCATTTTTCTCTTGTCCAAAACAGTTCAATTAATTTCTCTATCGCCGCAAATCAGTATGAAATAATATATATTTACGATCATTTAACAACTTTTAGCATGAATTATCCAAGTTGATGATCTACACGTGCAATTACAATTTGCATTAAAGTGTTACCGATAATGCGGAAAAAGAAATTGAAAGTTACGAGCTAAAAATCTTAACTGAGAGTGATTACCTTCAACAAGGATCATAAAACGAGCTAAAAATAAGAGCAGAAGGATATTTTGTGTTAGATCTCACAATGGCAAATGTGCAGGTGTAGTAGTGGCCATTCGCCTATGGCTAATCAAGATCCCATCTCCATAATTATCACATCGAGTAGTTTCCAGTCTTCATTTATAGATCTTTAAGAGATGCGATAAAGATTGCGGTCGTTTGTTCATAGTTAATGCTGGGCAATTTGCAAATGGAAATTGTGCAAAGAATTGTTAGTACTAAGAAGCATAAATATATATCTCCACTCCCATCCCCACACTACCCCTTTAACCTAATTGAACTCATTTCCTATGTGTTTAGCGCTAAAAGCCGTTGGTCATACTATTCTTACCTTCGAAAGGAAAATGAAGTCGCAGAGAGTACTACAAAGAGCCAGAATTGCTAAATCAACGTTTAAAGACTGCACTAAAGATAACATAATTCATCAGCAGAGTGTCTGTGTCTTGTCTCCATATATCCACTTGTATGCTTCTACTGAATTACCTTAAGAGCCACTGCTTGCTTACGATTACTTATGCACAATAGAAAAACAGTAGAGAACATAGAGTGAATCACAATACGATTCAAGTAAGTCATTAATCATTAGCATATATGATAACTAACTGCCTTCTATAGATTTTGCTGGTGACTAGACTTCTAATGGCTTATTCCTATTTGTGAGTTAAATTCTCTCTTTCTCTTAACTACATGTACTAATATGGGGAATATCAACTCAACTGACATATAATACGCACAAAGCATTTACTACTTCATCTCAATGCTCCTTTGGTTTCATCTTGTCGCCCGAGAGATGAATTTCAATCTCTACATCTAATCATTGTATAAGCTTATCTCTACGACCTGAGACAGAGTCACATTCAGCACAACACTAGACTTACCCATGGCCTAACGCAGCGTAACTAAACTCATGCTCATTTAATCGTTTTCGAGCCTAATTAGCTCTAAAAAGCTTTTCACTTTTGTAATACTTGTCGGGAGGGCATTGGTTGCTCAGAATAAATAGTTTTGTCTTTTCTAAGAGGGAGATCTTTGTTCGCAAAACATGTCTCTCTCACTCTTCCCTCTTTGTTATCATCTTTTCATTTCAACCACCCCACCAACACACAGAGAGAAACTTATAAACAGAGACATTTGATTTATGGAAAATTAACTTACATCGATTTCTTACGAGACACTCAAAACACTTACGTATGTATCATCATATTTTATGTTCCTGAGAATCGCAACACAGATATATAATTTACCAGCTACTAACATAGTACATTAAAGATACATACATAGAATTGATCTAATCTAAAGTTGTAAGATATTATTTTGCTTTTCGTTTTAGTTACAACTGGTCTAGAAACTCCAATTATTGAAAATATTTAATTGCTGGAAATATTATTGGAATTGCCAATAAAGATTTACAACTTTCTTGCTGATATTTCGGAGAAATTGCAAAAAAGACTTATAGTATGTTGCGGTATAGACTTAACGCGTATTGTTACTGAATAGTAGACAAAATAACGTGTCCATTGACATAATTACCTACAAAATCAAGTTAATTGAGTGATTACACTCATAGTAAACAAAATCTGAAATGTTTTTGACTAATGTGAGTAAGATGTAATTTTTTCCTCCCTTGTGGACGTAACCATAAATTAATTGATTTACATTATTCTGGTTTTCGTAGACAATAGGACTAATTACATAATGACTTGAAAAGTACTGCCTGACCAACTTATGTGGTTTATATGGACCGCACATACCTATCACAGAAGTTAATGTTTAGAATTGAGCAAAAATGACTGTAATTTGCATTTTACTACCTGAGTAACTATTAAACCTACATTTCAGGATACATTAGTAGAAGTAACACTGATTCATTCCTAATTTCTTTTGAAAATAAATTTTCTAATGTTATATATAATTTTAATGAGCATTAAACCAGATGCTTATTTATTTTACATATTCATTTGAGCGTGTTAATCGTCAAAGAACCAGTTAGCTGATGAATTGTGTGCATATGCGTCAGTACAGGTAATGACTGTGATATTGAGAACTTGCACATTCGTAAACAGTATTCTTTAGTAGAGTGGATGTAAACAATTCTGTACATATTACCTACATGGCTTGGCCTAACTAAAGAGTGCAAAAAATGCAGAAAGCAAAAGTCAGCACACTTGCAAACTCATAACAAGTGCAGCAGCAGCGGCTTAAAACGTAGCGTGAGTGAGTGAGCAGGTACATGTGTACAAGACACTGTTGTGCTGGTGCTGAGCACTAATTGTCAGCAGTGCATTGTTGATGTTGATACTTGATGGTACACATTCGCATCACAACAAAACATTTTATTCCCATTATGCAACACAATCATTATATAAATCATAGTAGACGTGTGTATGTATTGGGACTACTGATTGTGATTCTGCTTAGTCTGTTTCTACATTTGTTATCATTACATCCCATTTAATTATTGAATTTTCAGGAAATGATATATTTTTCTTCGCATGTTGTTGACTGCATCCTACATGCCTGAAATGCATGGTGCTAGCAAAACGAACAGAAAATGCATAAGATACGCTACAAATTACCAAAGAGGTTTTCATACTTACTGCATCTGTTACTGTTCACTCTGAAATTGTGTTCCAACCTCTTTTAACCATTTTGAAATTAAATAATCTACGCAATTTAACAGGGTATGCCCATAGATATGACAAAATTGCACTTGTACCTACCGTACCGCATATTTTTCATCAATCTGGCAAATATTCATTATGTTTCGTTGCAATAATAAACCAGTAATTCTACAAATTGCTACCAACTACTATTATGAAAAATGGGTGCGTATATAGTATTCTAAACTTAATGAAATACCTTAAGTCCTTTACAAACTCACCGTACATGTATTTAATCAAAGTACAAATTTATCATTTCGGCCGACCGGTGCTGGTCACACTGGCCAAATTGATATAATTATGCGTAATTACGCGCATTTAAGCAAAA
>JABASH010002987.1:0-18009 GCA_019776445.1 Tomocerus maximus | reverse complement strand
ATTTTACAAAATGACTATATTTTCTAAAAATCATCTCAAATATGTATGTATAGTACCAGATCCAGTCAATGGCCACTACTAAAGATAAATCTGGTAAGATAGATACTGTTTATGTACAATCTAATTAGTAGGTATCTTGTTATAACAAAACGAACCTGTTTGCTGGTATGATTTCAATTTCGACGGCAGTTAGAAAGCCTATAGTTCCATATGACCATGGGACAGCATAAAATAAATCTGGATTTTTGTCCTATAATTACACCAATACATAACCATATAAATTTCAATTACACTTTTACTCTGTTACGCAACAATTTTTTAACCTTAGAGCGTACATGCCAATCATGGATGTATTTTGTATTTAGAGGGAGTAACATGCATTCAATCCGAGAAATGGAGTATTTTTCTCAAAAAAGGTTAAAAGTCATAACAATTTCTTTAAGTGAATATTCATTGTTTCTGACCAACTTATATATAGCGAAAATATCAAAACATTTCCGACAATTATTATTTGGCGTGCCCGCTTTATCGAATTCCTGGACAAGGAACTGATGCCGATACTCAAATTAAGTTAAATTCGGCTTTTTATAATAAGTACATTCTGTAATTTTTGCATTACAACCATGGCTATTTCTTTCCCAATGGTCCCATGAGAAATTGCATTCGTAAGTTATTAATTGCGAAGCGTGAGTATTAATAGTTTGATAAATATTACTCCCATTAAATACCTACCTTAGAACAAGTGATGATTTCCCCGTTTGCCAAGACCAATTCAAAAGAAACACAAATATGTTGGAACAGTCCGTATTTATGAGAGGATGTTTCAACTCCAGTTCCCATCACCAATCCACCTTCAAAATATATAACCACCATTGTTGTTCATATCAAAAGGGCTAATTTTCTACCAAATTAGTAACTGCAAGCTATATGTAACATACGGAAAATAAGGATACTCAGGTGCTAAGTATTTTTCTGTATGATTACTCATCATCGTTAGTTTTATAATGCCTTCCTGATATAGCAACACCACTTTTAAATATTTAAGAACAGTTTCTTTTCAATATTTTAAATAAATAAATAGGATCCACTTTACCAATAGTTAGATCATCCAGTTCTGGCAAAACAGGAATTGTCCACCCCAAAGGCTCCAACGTTGCACTCAATTGTCCCATTGTCACTAAAGGCTCGCATTTGACCACCTGGATTTAGTATAATGCAAATAATGCAATAAACTGCGGATGTATGATGTCTTGTTTTGAATTTTACTTTTAAATAAGTGTTTCAGCGATAAAGTTAATTAACCTTTCTTTCGACGTCGATATCAAGAATGTCCACGAGATTCACTTTGATTGTGTGCAATGAATCCTTATACGTCGGAATTCGAAAGCAAATAGTTTGCCATCCCGGTCGAGCTGTACACATTCTTTTGCTTTTTCCCATGGCACTCCATTCTTCTACCTTTTATAATGGAAGAAATGATCATAATATTATTAAGATATTTCATAGCAAACTATGTAGTCAAGCTACAACAATTTCATAAAATTGCTGTATAAGAATTACTAAAATAACTTATGTCGCATGAATAAAATCTGAGTAATAAAACCTGTGATGTGACGAATTTAAAATTTATTATTTAGTCTCATTGGCAAACATTTTAGTTAAGGTTCTTCGTCACAGGGAAAGGGAAGCTTGCATGTAAAATTACAATGCAGATCTATTTGTATGTATTCTGTTATCCTCGACTCAGTTCTACGAAAGCTACGAAAACAAGTAACACCTCAAAAAAGCCAACAATATTTGGAAGATTATATGAAAGTAAAATTTCAAAATGTTATTTCTGTCTGTACGGCTAGCTATGGTAAGGCTAACACCGAACACATATCGATATTAAACCCCTTTCATACTGCCCAAGTTAAGAAATTACATTTTCTTTTGAATCCTTGTCGGATACTGTACTAGCTGCATGTAGTATGTAGAACTAAATGGAGATAAATGGTAAATAAATTTCGAAAATTATTGCATGTCCAGCTAACAGGATGGGTACTAGCGGATATGGTTGCAATGTTAGGTGCAAGCTTCCATTTTCTCATGGTAACTGGTACGGCCTCTTGCCGATTGTGAGTTTTGGCCAGCTCACACCGAACCACCTTAAGGAAAAATGCGCATCCTATAATCCCAAGCGATAGACTGATAGACCCCATGGCCATGCCTTGTGTTGGGTTTAGGATTTATAATACCAAACGTGAAGAAAAATCTATGACATTACTTAATTAGGTGTCAGTAGAAAGGAGATTTGGTTTTATAGGTGAATTATATGTGCTGATGACCAACAGAAATAGTATTTTAAAATTACTGTCATTGTTTTGACAATGGTTTGTAATGCAGAGTTATGCTTCTAGCATAAAAGACAAAATTTTAAGGTGGGCATACATTAATAACAAAGGAATTTCGCAAAATACGATATCACCACCACTCCACACACCTACCTACATATCAAACAATTGATAAGGTCAAAGTAATACAGATAAAATCTTGGGTGCAAAAAAACACGACCGTAAACACGACCGTGATTGTAAAATCCCCTCTCTCGATTATGAGCAATGAGCAAACCAAATTTTTGACACTATTTATTGATGCCTTTTTTGATAAACCTCATGTTTGGATGCTTTTAGACTATTTAAACTATTTTCCTTCGTGTCGAAATCGATTTTTGATACAATTTTACATGGGATTGAGTAGGAAAGATAGAAACGACCCCAACCATAGTCAAGCGTCATTGCATGTGTTATGAGAATCTAGTAACAATGACGTCATTTTTACGTCAAGAATAACTCAAACTCTCAAACTTTTACTTTTGGATCCTGAATGATTCCACCATTTTCTATATAAATAGTTATAATATTCGACCGTCCTGATCACTGGTTGTGCAAAGTTATTGTGCAAATACATTTTGTTCTCCTTATCGGACATTCGCTATCTCACAAAATGAGAGCGGCATGGTCAGCTTACGTGGAGTGGAGCTACTTGAATCGTTGAGATTCTGATTCTGCCATTTTGTGACAAGTCGTTTCATTTTCTGCGTTTATGATATACTTTTCACCAATTAAATAAAATGGCAGATATTAGAAAAAATTTGGTATTCTTGGCTGAGAATTTAACGAATTTATCAATGGTGTTGGCATATCTCATTCAGAACAACATCTGTACAGAAAATGAAAGTGAAGAAGTTGTAAGTTGGTATTTTTATATTTTATTGCATTTTAATTTGTATTGTTAATTGTTACTGAAACACTAAATATGAAACATTAAATTAATAACAGGAAGCCGAAAAGATCTCATTCCGCAAAAATACAAAGCTATTACTATTATTACAAAAAAAGGACTGGCAGTCAAATAGAGGAGTAATTTTGGATATTCTTAGAAAGACCCATAACAATTTTTGTGCAGATCAGATTGAAGGTCAGCCAACATCGTTCTCACTGAGCAATAGATATCTTATTAGGCACCCTAAAATATCAAAACAAAGTGGCTGGTGGCCTGAGAGAAAGAGGTTAATTGAATCCCTACACCGGAGAAAATATGGAGATCGATTTTTAGTGGAGGAATTGCACGACCGACTTTCAAAACCAGAAAACAAAAGACAAATCGTCATTTGTGAATCTGATGCTGCGTCGAAATACTCAGGAATGGGTGGCATGGGGAAAACACTCACAGCTAAATGGTATGCTAATGAATATGCAAATGAATATGACCACATCCTCTGGATCGACTGCGGGGAGGGCAGTCTACAGAAGTCATTTGAAAGATTGGCCATGGATTTGGAATTGAAAAATCTGGACAAATTGGATTTGAAGCAAATGGCAATAAAGAGTTTTGAAGAGTTGGCTGAATTCAAGTGTCTCTGGATTTACGACAACGCAGAGAAATACAAAGGAGAAGGAGGGATCATTGAAGTACTTCCCCAGAGTCAACAGAACTTTTACTGCCTAATCACATCGCGAAGTCGAGATTGGGGTTCGAAGAACATTGGCTTTGGGAAAATATCCGATTTGGAACTGGACATTTTCAGTAACGAAGAAAGTCTTGATTTCCTAAAAGAAGTTCTGGACGAAAACATAAATCCTGCTGACCATTTGCTCAAAGAATTATGTCTTTTACTGGGAAATCTTCCTCTTGCTCTTCAACTAGCTGTCGCCACTCTGAATGGCGGGAAAATAGATTTAAAGAGCTACATTCAGAAAAATAAGTTTAAAAATGTTATCAACGACAATTTTGATGATTATGAACGAACAATCAATGGTAATGTCAAGATTTCTTTGGAATTAATTATGAAAGAAGATGGCGGGAAAGAAGCACACGAAATGTTGTTGATTTTTGGATACATTCGGCCAGATGATGTTGAAGTCGAATTTTTTAAGAAAGCGCTGGGTTTTGAAGATAAGAAAGTAAAAGCAGCAATCAAAATATTAAAGAAATATTGTCTTGTTGCTAAAAGAAAAGTAGACCAAATTAAGATTGTGGTGAGCATCCACCGATTACTGCAGCAAGTAATTCGTCACAACGGAAGTGGGACGGAGGAGGAGACATTACGGAAGATTCTTGGCTGCGAGGGATTCATAGACTACAAATTACTTCCATTCACCAATTACGCCAACGTTGAACTTCAAAAACAATTCCCAAAAGTCAAAGCGGAATTACTGGACCAAGAACAACTGAGGAATCTGGTTAGAGAAGAAAGATTCGAGGATTCTGTGCGACTGGGGAAATTCATTTGTGAAGAATTGCAGACAAACACGTCCAGATTCAATTACGCAATTTGTTTGGCCAAGAATCAGCAGTTGGAAGAATCTCTCGATGTCCTGGAGAAATTGGAAAATGAAGAAATGAAAGAAGAAGAATATTATGATGATGTAAGGATGGGTATGTTAAATTTAAAAGAAGTTTCAAGGGGTCTAATTTTTGGTCATCTGCTGGTTCTTTACGGAAGACTTTGCAAAAAAGAGAGATTGCAGGAACTTCTAGAGAAGAGGAAACTATTCCAGTTTGTTGAATCAAGGGAATCTCTGGAGATTTGGATTCGAATTCTCCATAATTCAGATCTGATTAAATCCAATTATTCTTTGGAGAATGGATCTTCCACAATCACATTCAAATTGGGAACAGAATCAAACAAGATCGATTTGAGGGATTGTACATTGGAATTAAGTTGGTTTGGTCGGCTCTCTCCAATGGAATTGACATTATGGAATGTTTCATTCACTCGTGGAGGAGAGAAATTAGAGGAAGTGACAGTCAACGGATTTATTGACTTGGACAATATCAATCGACTCACACTCAAAGTTGATGAAGATATTTTTACGAATACAACTATGTGTATCGATTTGAGTGGGGACGTTTCTCTCGAATATCTTTTCTTAGCTAATGTGGTATTGTTTGGCTGGAAGGAATCCAAATGGGATGTCCAAACATTAAGATTAAAGGATATTCCTTATATGGAAAAGACGAAGATGACAATCAAAGAAATGGAAATGTTGGTATATTCTTTGGACATTTCCTGTCTCCCACGGACACTTCAAAAACTAGATTTTCAGTCGATAGAAATTGTTGGCACTGGAGAGATTGACTTGCCCAACTTGAATTACTTGACACTTAGAAGGATGGACAATTGTTCCTTCTTAACTTCCTTCCACTCTGCCAACATAACCCACATCCACTTCGATGAGATTAAAGAAGTAAAGTTGGATCTTCTTCCTAAAAGCGTCACCCACATCAAAATTTATAATTGGAGGACGATTGTTGTTGGTGGAGTGAGGAGAGTCGACAAACTCATTCTAGAAGAATTAGCTTTTTCTGAACTCGAGAAATTCTTGAGTCACTTTCAGACAGACGAACTCATTGTTGGCTGTGGGTTTAAGAGAATTCCATCAAAAAAATTGATTGAGTTGACCAAGAAAGAAATCAAGAGAATTGCAGTCGGAGGAGTTAAATGGAGCGAAGAAGATTTCTGGATTCTCTCCAGCCGCGTCGACAGAAAAGCATTTTTTTATTTGTGGGAGGGAGGGAGGGAGGGCGAGGGGAATTGAGTGGGGGGAGTTTGAGGAGTTGATGAAATTGTATTAAACAATTTATTCTGGCTCCTCCCCCTCTCGGAGTTATTTTGATCTGTTCTTCCACTTCAGTCGCATCTTCCTCTCCATCTTCCTCCGTCTCTTTATCCAATTAATCCCTTCAATTCAGTCGCACGGTAATAAAAAATATAATTTTCTGCATTCTTTATTTCTTTATTGTCTTCTAAATTTAAATCATAAAATTTATTTCTTTTTCAGCATCCGAAATAAATAAACTCCAAATTGTTATTCTCGTTTCTTACTGGCGTCGCTACCGCATTTTGCCCCCTATCGAGAACAATTTCTATCAAAAATCGAAGAATTGCTAAGTATTCTATTGTCAAATCCCGCCGAAGACATTAAAAGTAACCCAGATGGCCATGAAATGTCATTTCTCCCGCCAGAAGGTAAATTTAATTAAATGGTGGGCCAAATAGTTATTTAGTTTTATTATCAATACTATATTATGAATATTATATTATTAATTACAATTCATCGAAACCAATTCGTGAAATAGGTGTAACAGATAGAGCAAAATAATAGAAATTAGTCAATGCAAATGTTTGTCCTTTATTAACAATTTTTTAATACAAGAGGCGACGACGCTACGGCATTTTCGCATTTTTGCTGCCAGTGTATATTTGATTGAAAAAATTAAAATTACGATGGAGTTAATTACTAATTTCTGCCGAAGAAATAAAAAGCCGTCAAACATGGCCCTGAAAAACCATTTTTGTGGATATTTTAGATTAAAATTATTAGTAAATGATGAAGTCCGTCATATTACATAGCCGACGTTTAACAAATATAATTAGTTTTTCATGGTTAGGGGTTTTCGGGCACCCGAAATTCGAAAATAATATCAGTTATTCTCTAAAATGAAAATTATTATTTTTCTAAAAATTTTCCAAAAATTGGACTATTTTTCCAAAAGTTGGACTATTTTTCCAAAAGTTTTTATATTTCCAAAAGTTAAATTTATATTTCCAAAAGTTTAATTTACTTTTCCAAAAGTTGTAATATTTTTCCTTGTATTATTTACCCAAATGGTTGTATTATTTTTCCAAAAGTCAAATTATTTTACTTCAATTTAGTTGTATGTGTTCACAGAAGAGCCATCTAGCTTTTTTGTAAAACGTTGTTCTCTGGTATGTGTTTAGTGGGAGTCATTACTTTCCTTTTCACGGGCGTACCACACCTGGAAAGAGGCACACATGGTGGAACCAGTAAACCGGGAAAGAGTCGTCACTTTAGTATGTGCGTTTTCTTGTCCATAGTTTTCATATTCAGCTTCCCGACAGTAAGTCCCGCCCGACGTTACGGTACATATTGACCCTCACTCCATGAAAAAAGTGAAACTTAGATTGGAATAAGCATATTAAGTCGAGTGAATGCGGATAAGGGTCAATATGTACCGTAACGTCGGGCGGGAAAATGTCATATTGCAAATATCTGCAGTGGAACGGCAATAAAATGCTTAATTGACCATTGACTACTGTTCTATGATGACAAGATATTCTAGAACATATAACAAGTCCGTTCCCCACTCACAAGAGAATTAGCGCAATTATTTAGAAGATATATAAAAGATAGTATTCGTAATTAAAAGGCAGGACTGTGTTTGACGTTTTTATAAATATAAACTCCGATTTGTGTACTTTGAAGCTAGAATAGCTACACTGTTGCATTTTTAATATTACGGAATAATTAATCTTTCCAAATGCTAGTGGTTGCAGACTTCATAGCGCCTGCGTACTAACACAAATTTGGACACATAAATACTCACATACTCGGCACTAACCGTTTTGGAATTATTTGTCTTTTAATATCCGTAAAGCATAGTACCCCCATCAGGGGTAAATAATTTCATGTCATGTAGAGTTGACACGACGTAAAATGATACCTTGCCTTGAATGACACTAGTTTGAAAGCTGTAGGACTAACCGTTTTTGAATTATTTGCTTTTACATATGAGTAAACTCCATTACCCCCATTAGGGGTAAATAATTTCATGCCATATAGAGTTGAAACGACGTAAAATAATATCTTGACTTGAATGACACTAGTTTGAAAGCTGTAGGACTAACCGTTTTTGAATTATTTACCATTGAATATGAGTGAACTACAGTACCCCCCATTAGGGGTAAATAATTTCATGCCATATAGAGTTGAAACGACGTAAAATAATATCTTGCCTTAAATGGCACTAGTTTGAAAGCTTTAGGATTGACCGTTTTTGAAATACTCGTATTCGAATTTTAATTTTGAATTTTAGAATACTTTGGCGCCAAAAATTGAATTTTTAAATGCAAAAATGAAAAGGCCATAAAATTTGCTGCAATATGCATACCAAATTTTGTTAATACACCAACTAAAGCTTGTTAAAAATTTGAGATAAAACATATGCCGTAGCATTAATAGACTCCCGATGCAGCATAGTCGGCTATTAATGCTCCTAGAAAGCCAGATGCTCTTTTCGTTCATGTGAAAATTGTCTATTTAATACTGTATCCTCACCTCAGCCCTCAGCCTGTGGTGTTCTTTAGAACATTGAACGGGCGCCAAATTAAAACTCAAGTTAATAATAATATAATCGAATAAATATCACAAATATTTGTTTTGAATGACGAAATCTGTAAATTTTTTGAGGTCTGATAGTGTTAATAATTCGGTTATTAATGTAGACATGGACACAATTTTTGGGGAAAATGAAGCACATATCTCCCCTAAATGCAAGAAAACGAATAATTGTCTTTTAAAAAGACTAAAAATAGTAAAACTATTTATAGTTTCATGCAAGTATATAATGTTTAATATAGATTAGAGTTTTTCATGTATTTTTAAATACGAAAAAACAAACTGATGTCTACTACTTATAATAGTACACGTAGGTATATTAAAATAAAATAATGACGTATTCGGGCGCATGAAATTTTGATTCTGTTACTAGATTTATATAATGCATGTGGTCCAATGCACTCAATGCAGACAATGTATCTAATTTAAGTATTAAGCCGTTCATTTTCATTGCATGATAGTGTTACAGCGTATAATATGAAACGTGCATTGGACAGAAGCATGAATAGAAGGAAACATTGGAATAATGTACTTCAGTGCGACAGAATGTTAATGAATTTTTTCTTGCGTTGCATTCCATGAATATTTGCACGCGCTTAGAGGCAATAGGAAGCTTGTTCATCTTAAGTATATATTTATTTTGTATAAGCTTTTGTTTTTCAGCATCGCTGTGGTTTTCCCTACCGAAGAGTAAACACTCAATTCATATGCATCCAAAATAAACAACTTAGTCCTATATACAGATATTATTTAGGGATACCATAATTAATTAGGTAGGTACCTAATAATATTTTAAAAGTCGTATTTTTGGTATCCTCTAGGCGCACACTAGGCAGAAAAATTAAGGTTTGACTAGCCACCTGCTAGTGGCTAAAATGGTAGTGGCTAATGTTTTTTAGCCTGGCTAAGATCACTTTTAGCCAGTGGTAAAATTAAAACCACACTAGCTTATTTTAGCCACTAGCCATTTTAGGCACTAACCATTTTAGCCGCCTAAATGGCCTACTGGCTGGATAAAATGTAAAGAAGCCGGCTAAAATTAGACACTATGAAAAATACTGACCCGGTTCTCATCAGGCTGTCCGGGATCGACTCCTAAAAGACTTTACTCCTAAAGGACTCCTAAAAGTACAATCTTCTCCAAAGCCATATAATAACCAAATCGGTTTTAATTATTTTAGAGACTTCTATTAAACAACAACTATAAGTGACTTCGATTGAGATTCGATTCGATTGATCGATTAATTTAATTTTCAATATCTTTAATTAATATTAGTGAATAGTATTCAATCTGATATTGTTTGAAAAAGCTGCATTGCACGTAGTATTAGTTGGCATTAGGAGTCCTTTAATAGGAGTAAAGTATTTTAGGAGTAATTCCCTCGTAGGAGTTGATCCATGTAACCGTGTTCTTGCAGTAACATTTCTGAGTTATGCCTTCATCAAATGATTAAGAAGTTGCCAAAAATGCCCCAAATCTAGCAATGTATTAAACCCCCTATAATTGCCGATTTCGAGATTACTGACTGTCAATATCTGCCAAGATCCCAACAGCGCAAGGCCCATGATACATGCCTATCCTCTATATACTACAATATCAAATTAACAATGCCAGACAATATATAATCAATTTGAATTTTTGGCCGTAAAACCATAGTTTCAAATTGTCGTCACCATACAAATTGCCATTGCTTGCTTTAGTCCACAGAGATTATTAAAAAGCGAAATTGTAGCTAAGTACCTACCTAGTAATGATGCGAGTTCATTTTAAGATGATTTGCTATGCGAACTAAATTTGAGGGACTAAAAATAAATTATGGTTCAGTGTATTTTTCATGGGTCCTTACACAATGTTGCAAGCATAATATTATTAGTATTTACCAATCTATATAAATACTTAAATAAACCCATAAGAATTAAATAATGCCATTAAATAATATAATGATTATAAAATGATTCACCTGTTCTTGGACATGTTGAACTTTTTGGAGATGACGTTTAGGAGCGGACGCAAATTGAAAAACGACCCAGGCTCGTATATAAAAATAGACATCATAGACGAGTGACATGGGCAACAGGAAGAAACAAACGAAGACCCATCGATAGTTGACAATAACATATTCGATGACAGAGTTGACAGCTTTTGGAACAGCCATGGCCAAAGGTGTGCTAATGACGCAGACTGCTCTCAGTCACGCACTGTAATGGAATACTATGCGGGTACACGGAGTCTGGTACACGGGTACACGGTTTATCGGAGCAGTAGCTATTAAGTATAAGTAGTATTTAAGTAGGTAGGTGTATGTCTTATGTCCTCATAGTTTTCAGTTCGGAGTAAATAATCGATAGAAACCAAGTGACCCACTTAATTATTAGAAGAAAGCAGAGCCAGGCAGGTCCAAAGTGCAATGCAACTTGGCTCTGTGGGCTATTTTGCCGGTGTCAACGTGACTCTATTCCACACTTTCAATAATCAGTCAAATCGCTAAGGTCATCCGCGTCAATCAATTCCACGCCACATTCAAGTCGAACTGAACAAACGGAACAGAAAATGCATTATCAAATAAGCAGCACAGAATTATGACCACTGCAAGTTTGGAGTCTCACTTTTCCATTAGCACTGCATAGTACACACTCACAAACTCTCAATCAATGAATCGAACCAGCATGCATACAATATAAACAAAATTCTCAGACATGATATACTTAAGTAACGATACATAGAATGTAATACTTTGGCTATGAAGACTTGCTATACTTATAACCCCAACCTACACTGTTAAATTTGCCCAGACGAAAACAAAAAGATCGGAGAATGCAAAAATCACATTCTGTTATTTCGAGCAACTTCACAATCCGTACGCTAAAAATGATTAAGGTTTAAAATGTAATTCCCTAGCTGTATTTCATTTTTATGTTGCTATTCTATAGCAAACCCGGTATCCATATGCATTAGTATAGTACTGTACTTAATCAAAGTAATTAAAGATAGTGCTATATACTATCTTAATCCCATTTATGTTAGTCTAGACGCTACTCTACCTTCAGAATACCTTTCTTTGTAGAAGTATGCACACAATAATGGCTAGTGCTAAGCACATTATGTAAAAGTTGCCCCTAAATTTAAGTAGCTAAACGCATAATTCGTTTTATATGACCTAGCAACATACAAAGGAGCTTGCATTTGTACACAATAATAGTATTAGATATAATGCTGGTATACAAAATTCTGAAGAGTGCAATTCAAGATTTTCTCAGACCTGTACAGATTATGCAGATTTTAAATGAAACCTGACTCGCACAATAAATATTTGTCTAGTTACCTACTTATGTACACACCTATAGGTACCTATACTTAAGTAGATATAGATAATATTGACACTGAAGAATTGGGTTTAGGAATTTAGCTGATGATCCTGTTTGGTTAAAATGTAGCGGCCAGGGCAGGTTACTTAGGTTGTGCTACCGGAAATAAAAGACGGCCAGAGGGGCTTGAACAGAATAGATCAGTCAATAAGGCAGGAGCACATTAGCATTTAAATCCAATTCACTGACAAGCTCACTAACCACAACGAAAGCAACTCAGCAAACTAAGATGAGCCTGCCCAACTGAATGTGCGAGTTGTTCAGTCAGTCAATTCAAGTCAGAGTTGTTACTTACTTATAGTACTTAGCCATCCTAACTCACTCATTATCATTTCCTACTCTAACTACAGAGTTAAAACAGTATTTGCGAATATAGTGTTATCTTATCTCTTCGATACAGTAATGTAGTAGGACTCCTCTCCCAAAAATAATTCATAATATGTATCTACTATAATCTTCTCCGCTGTTACAATGGTGCATTATAAGATCTCTGCAACATTGTAGTAGCATTAAAAATTATCTCACGATTTGCGTAATTTTGATCTTGTAAAACTACTTGATGGGGATAGTGAGATTAGTACTTATATTGATCATAAACTTTTATAGAGTTGTGATAAGTACTTGTCTGCATAAATCATGCATGTAAATGACTAGCATAATCTACTGTGAATTGAATGAGAATGTCTTCTTACTTCTTAAATCTCCCCTTATTTAAAAAACTACAAACATTGATTAGATAATTTCGCAATTCTCTAACTTTGTATAATGAATGAGGATAGATATAGTAGTGCTACACCGTGTAATTTGTGAGTCATATCAGTACCTATCTACAGTTTCTAATTCAATTAAACGAGTTCTTATCAATTCTCCAGTCAGAATGTCTTTTGAATGAAGTAGCTATATGAATACTTGTATTAGGGATTAGCTACATTAGCTACACACTGTAGAATAAATAATGAGCTTACCTGGTCGATCTATCTTGTGCTACAAAAGATTGTGACACAAATGAAAATTTTGGGAGAAGCTGAATTTGAAGATTGTGGTGGTGGGCCTGACAGAACCGTGTATGAAATGAATTGGTAATCGGATTTGTAACTTGTAACAACGGGGGACGAGGCAAAACTAAAAATGTTCGTAGTCGATATCTAACTGTATATGTATAGCAATAGTAGTAGTTAACAATGGTTAATACAGTGTGCACAGAGTCTGAGGATGGATATTCTAAATGAATGTAATCGGGGTTATTTTTACAATGTTACAAAGAGTGTGTATGCATGAGGTTGGCTTGGTTGTGCCTGCATGACCTAACACATAATTATTATAACCAAACGGAGGATAGGAACAGATAGGTATCTATATAAAGATATTTATTTATTCAGATAGATACCCATAGAAAGATATTTATTCACAAAAGTGTTGTACAGAACCACGTCACGACGACATACACACAGAACTAGGTACCTACCACTTCTGCAGTCTGTCTGACCGGAGTCTGCAACTAAGCAAACCCAATCCTCCTGTTTATATATGTAGAGCAATTCTATTGTGTATAGATATCAAAAGTGGAGCTGAGGAGGAGAATGAGACCAATAGCGACCAAGTTTATATGGAGAGTAGCGATATACTTAATGCAAAAACAGGCAAGCAAGCTTTGCAAAATTTATATCTCTCACCATATGACCAAGACATGCCCAGTTCGACTTTTTCCAGAAGAGCTCCACACTCTCTGGCCAATATTGTAATACTCTAGAAGCACTATGCCGGCCGAGTTTTGCTTTATGGCAGTTGTATGTCCATGATCCTATAAAAACTATGTGAAATTTCATTGAGAATCAGCCTGGCGAATTTCAACTCAACTCTCCTCTTGAAGTGGCAACATGAATCCTAAGGTGAAATAAATTAACTAGTTAAAGCAGAGTCGCTACGATAATTTCGTCAGCCCACCTAAATACTTAAAAACAACTCCCGTCGACGTCGTCTGTCCTGCCAGTCTCAATAATTCCTGCACAATGGCCAGTGACGGCTACTGTATACTATGCCTAATAGAGCCTTATCGTATGTGGCTTGGGATTACTATTGTCTTGCCCAATCCAACTATCACTCCATCCTCGAAAAGCAATCCTGGAGATGAATATCTACGAATAAAGATTAGTATTCACAAGATGGAATATGAAACATGAAACGTCTGTCTTCTCTTGTGATTATGATATATTCAGAATAAAGTTGATATCCTAAATGTTTGAATTTTTGATAAGGCTCTGTCTTTGATATGCTAATGATGTTAAGGAGTGTGGAGGCCTGTAGGTCTTTTGCGCACTGCTTCTCTGCTTTCCTACACCAAGAATATTATTATGGAGTATTATTTTTGTTCAAAGCTATCTTTACTGGACGAAAACGCATAAAATCTTTGTTTCCACAACCAGAAATAAAATATTAATCCTACTCTCCTTGGCTGGCGTTTTCATCCTCATAATAATATTTAGTTCTCACTAGAAACCAGTTGTACAGGCGGCGTATGAAAGAAAATGTGTAGGTATGTTTCCCCTGGTGAACTTAAATAGTTGCCACAACTGTAGTTACGGATATCCCACAAAAGATCTTCAGAATTATGTTAAAAGTATATTATTCGCATTAAGGCTGCCTCGACGAGGCGCAGAACATTGATTACACATCCCCCGTGCGGAATAAAAAGTTGATGTATATTTTTAAACATGGACCATAAAACGTAGTTACCTTTTCCATTCCAGAATTGCATGGGGATTTGGCAAAATAGTCTCATTCTCTTTTGTATGAAAAAGTAAAATACTAAATCCGGCCAAGCGGTCAGGCTAAAAGACCCCATCCGCCCCAGCTGCACCACCCGCCCCACCCCGAAAAACCTAACCTAATTTTTCATAATCTAAGCTAAACTGATAGGATGGGGCTAGTGGAGCGGATATTAGTCTGGCCGTAGGGCCAAGATAACCAATGCAAAATTTTGGGCTCCTTTTTGAGGTACACTTTGAAATCCGTTCCCCTCAAATGAAGTTATCAATGTTCTGCTTTACCCCTGTTATGTGGCTTCACTATACTGTGTAAATTTTTACTACGGCGAAGAAGGGCATTTTACTTATTACCCCACACTCTACAGACTGTTTTTTTATTATCATTAACCCTGTAATAAAATTACAAGTTTCTGAGCAACCGTATCACCGAGTCACCCTTAATAATGTAGCGCCACAATAGAATATTTAGGTATCTGATTTAAAATGCTGCACGCACTCCCCTCAACTTAAATACGTGACTGAACATGATCACCGTCACCGATTCTGATCTTTACATTCATAAGCTCATTACTTTTGAAGGAGCATTTTAATTATCAATTTAGATACGATTCTCTTCTGCGTTGACTTTAGGAATCTTTGCTCTTGTTGAAGCAATAGTAGTTGAAAATGTCTTTTAGTTCAGAACAATATTCAAAGACATGCCTAATAATTAATGGGATCAATTGGGATCCCCTTTGCATATTTTGTACCGATGTTCTAGTTATTTCCATTCCAAAATTGGAAGGCCAATTGCACCCAGAATAATTAAAGGTTAAATTGGGAAGGGTCCATGATTGTGACATTTTGACATTGTGTAAGGGCATTTATTTAACATCCTCAGAAATTTAGGCATCTTGATAGTATAGTAGCAATTAGCACACAACAGATACAATTTAACAGCGAAGGCCATAGCTGATTTCAATATTATTTGTCGACATTTCCATTTCTTACTTCGTATTTTGTGGGGAAACACTAGGCATAAGGAACTGCATGTGGGCGGAATGAATTTAAAAATAAATACAACTAGGTAGCGAAGATATTGCAAAATTTAAAGATCTGAGATGAGATACATTTATTTGAATTGAGTACATTGATGACGAACTCAGAGGGACGCAAGGAGGAAAAATTGTAATAAACACTTTTATGTAGTTTACATACCTGGGCCTTACACATTAACGCATACATATCTACCTTTGTACGTGGGTGAAGTGTTACGAAATCTGGTAAAAAACATACCTATCGATGCAAACTTGAGATAATTTTTTCCGTGTAGTAAATGCTTGTTGTATTTCAGATTCAGACGCCTACTTGATGAATAATTGCTAAGCACGTAGGTAGGTAAAGAAGAGGGCTTTTGAGACACGGTAAAATTCCCATGACCAATTCACAAAAAGTACCAACGTTTTTACTTCCAGTTATTATGTTATTAAAGTGCATTTATAACCACATATTCCTTGATTTGAAATGAAAAGTAATTCAGATTTAGATATTTTTATGTAGGTTCCCAAAGTAAATATATATAGTAATTCCATCCAAAGAAATCTTTTCAATTCGCCATAAAGTTTATGATTTTAAATGTAGTACATGCTCAAAAATAAATGGCATTGTCTTTTAGAATGGAAAAATTATTTTGCCGTCCTGTGCTTTAATTTAAAGAATTGGTCTTTAAATAATTAAACAGTCAATGTCTTTCGGTTATAAAGGAATCTGTCTTTATGCATAAAACAATCACAAAATTTCATCCTTTTAACCGTATGGGTTTATACGGTCGATTGTTAGCTTAGACCGTTAGATGTTGCTGAAAACTGCTTTAATTGATGTAACCATAAAAATACAGATAAACTCAATTTTACCGAAAATTTCACTCTAGACTTTCCCCTTAGTATCAGAACTTGACTATGAAATTATGAGTTTGGCATTTCACAGGATTAAATAATAAGAAATTAAATCGGATTAATTTCCAGGTGTTTGGTGATTATTCTTTATGAAATTTGGAGAATCTGGATCAAAAATGTTGTACACGGTTATACTTTAGCCCTATAGTGCTTGCAATTTTCATTCTTTAGTGTCTCTGAAAGAGTGAATATTACTACTACATATAAAAATATTTCTGAATTGAGATAGAACAATGAAATATACGTAACGTAACGTTTACGTTCTTGTGTACGTTTGTTTCAATGAACATGACTAAGAAATGCAATCTGAAAGCGTTGATTTTATGAAATACTATTATGATGGGTTTGCAATGCAATTACGAAATTAACGAAATAAATATAAATATAATAAAATTGACCATATTATAATCATTAACAGAATCGATAACATTTTGTGTTAAGATAAGACCATTGAATTTGTTCTATTGCCTATCGTATTTCTTTTTAAGGCCGCTAGAATAAACATTAATGCTTAGTGCATCCAGTGCCAAAAAGAATTATTTTCAATGCCAAATGAGTTTTTTTAGAGCCCCGAAAATTTTTACCCAAACCAAAATTGGTCAAAATGCCTTGACCAATTTACCCAAATAAAGTGGAGAGTCAAAATTTATTTTCTGACATATTATAAATTGTTACTATATTTCACTCAATAAGTCAACATACATAGGACTTTGTAACTACGCTCGGTATCTTGCGAACAGAGAGCCACATAGAGTTCTGATAATGTAGACTTATGGTCACTAGACAAAGGGCTGGAGCATATAAAAATTGAAGTCCAATATGTCGATGCACGAATCTTACTCGTTTTGTGCGATCCTCTTTTTGGTGTAGTTTTTTTCGGTCGTGCACGTTTCCTACTTTTATGAAATAGCATTTTTCATATTGTAACTTTAGTTCCGAATTTATTAATGTGTGTGTAATTATAGTGTATTTAATTCAATTTATAAAATGACGTTTTATCTCATTTCTGGTGAGACAGAAATAGTAAACATTAATAGAAATAAAACAAAGATGTACAAATGGATGTAAAAAAGTTGCGGAGATACAGATTAGAAACACAAAGTATTGGTAAAAGTATGTTATGTAATGTTTTATTATCGTTTCAATAATGTTCTCGAACTATTTCTGTTTCGAACAAGCCATTGGCCCGTATGATTAAGCCGGAGCTTTAGCTCTTACTTCAATTTTTGAAGCGAAAGCTTCATAGTTAATGAATAAAAA
>JABASH010002986.1:0-18016 GCA_019776445.1 Tomocerus maximus | reverse complement strand
GAATTCTTTTCATTTTTTGATTTTGAATGAAATATCTGTTATAGTTTGTCTCATATCTCATTTTACAATAACCTATTTAATTCTCATTAATTATTATTATTATTGACATGCAAATTATTGACATTATACTTAATTGCAGTTGTAGAGAGTAGTAAACAGTGAAAGTATTGGTTTACTTTTTAAATGAAAGGACTCATCCAATAACGCAAAATTCCTAGTTTTTCTCTTCCTCACTACTGCTGCTAAGATCTACTACTTCTATCTCCTCTATTTGCATGGCATCTTCAGAGTCTCCACTTTCGGACCCAGACGTTATCCATATGACATCATTATCATCGTTTGGGTTAAGACTGATTGGCTTCTCCAGAGTCAACATCACCTGCTTTTCAAAAATGATTGAGTCTCCGCTACTATCTTTGATCTCTTCGTCCGATTCTCTCACTAATAAATAAAAACAAACAATAATTACTTTTATTTGAGAAACATTCACAATATAATACTTATCATCATAAAATCATATGACACTACACAACATTACGGACAATTACGGACAAAATGTATTGCCAATGGGAATAATTAAGAACCTATACATGCATTGGGAAACGAAAATTGTTAGCTGCAATTAGAAAAATTATAACAATTACTCACTACACGCAGTACGTGACTGGTGTGGCTACTACTTTTTTGTGAACAAACAATGATTATTTCAATTTTCATGTTATGTTGATTTTACCTTTCATTGCCTATTTTTACATTTAACAGACCAACCGCTCTATTTTATCATTTATAACTATGTACAAAATGTTCTCCAAAGACAACTTCAAAATGAAGAGGCTTTACTCATTTCCACACTAGAATTAAACTAAAATCAATAACGTTATACATAATTATCAGTAATGTTTACACTATCAACAATCAATATCAAATTCTACTTTCAGAGTTTACTAACATAGATCATCCTCCAGACTGGAGTTGACATCCTCAACTGTTCCTGAATTTTCCGATAAGATATCCTCGTCTATTTGGTTGCTCTGATCCATTTCTAAATAAACAAATGAGAAAGTTACAAATTAGTATCGTTGTTGGTAACTGTTACATCTACCTTGAGCAAGTAAAAAATATTTGAAATTCATGTCAACGTCAACTACCCTTGAGTTACTTCTTGAAGAGTCTTCAGTAATTGTATTTCCAAAAATCTCTGGTTCAGAGTTCAGCTCAGACAGTTCACAGTTCTTGTATTCTCCGGCTAGGCTAGCGCAATTTTAAGATGATCTTAATGGTTCGTGCAGTATGATGCAGTCCACCTATTTTTAGTTTCTACGCTTTGCTTATTTTGACAGCAGCAGTGCAATCTCATAGTCCCATCTCATTGGGTCCAGATCTCAGATCTCCCTACTGGTATCGCACAACTAACACAGGATTCACTGTTCTTTCTACAGCCTACGCACAGCCGCACAGCCTAAGTATCGTAATGATTGACCAAAAGTTTTCTCTGTGGGGTTTGCAAATAGTGATGAAAGAAATGGACTCGTTTTGGGATGGGAATAAATTTAGTTTAACTTTTCGACGTTCCATTACACAATTATTTCTATGCAAACAGTTTATTTTTTACAACTACAGATTCACATCAGTGAGAGTGAATACCTTCATAATACCTTCATAATACACATTAACGTGTACCAAATTTATTTCGCTAAAATGAAGAAAATTAAATCCTTATTCAAAAAACTTCACCTAAGAGAATCTCAATCTCCACCGCAAGTGGTATTCTTAATTTGCGTTCTATCCATACTATAGTGTTAATTCCTAAATATCATATAATAAATAATACATATTTCAAGTTAAAAATCGAAAACGATAGTTGTAAGTATGAGGAAGTGATGGAGCTTGTAAAAATATGCAGTTGGAATTTATAGCAAAACTATTTTATTCTTAAAAAATAATTACGAGAGGGTAAAACATTTCAAATAAGTAATCATGACTTCAAAAATTTTATTTTATTTGCTACCAAGCAGGATGCATCATATTGGACCAGCCGACCATGAAGAAAGAACAATGCCTTCGACCTCCACTAATTGGATTAAAAATCACTCACCATGTTTTGGGTGAAGGCTAATAATGTGCAGGTACAGTGTGAGGGGCTTTTGGCTTATTAGTAATTTGGATTTGGATAATATTATATCATGGCCAAAAACTAGATACCGTGTGACGGTTAAAATTCCAATATTTTTGTGCACCTATGCAACATGAAAATTTTTGGGGTTCTACGCCCGTCGGTTATTTAGGGGAAGGAGTTGATAGTTTTTCAAGCCCAAATTCAAGGAAAACGGCAAAAGGTAGAGTAACACGGTTTACGTTTTTGAAATCTACCCATATATGTCTATGGAATCTGAAGGCCCAATTTGGAATAACATTTTTTAACGCTCAAAATTTGAAATTGTTTGAGGTAGAAGAAATACTTTCGAAAAATGTATTTCAATTTTCATGCTTACGGGGGTGTGGGGACTTTGAACGAAAACGAGAATGGGAAATCGGCTGAACGTACAGTAATATGGTTTTCAATTTCCAAATCTACAAAAAAATTTAAAATTTTTGATTTTTGAAAATATTTTTTAAAGCATTGAAAATTGAGTTTGAAGATTTTGATTTTGAGTGGGGAAATACATGCAAGAAATGTTTATCGATTTTTCATTCATGTTTGCAAATAGAAATTCAAAAAAAGGGGCCTCATGCTCGTCATCAAATTCTTTCCTCTTGTTTATGGCATTTTTGTCATCTATGTACGTTTTTCCAAAACAGCTCGTTTTTCTGTGATTTTACATGTAAACTTTTTGGTAGCTATGGGAACAAGTGCAATTTTACTACGGGGTATGAGAGACTAACTCCTGCCCATGGCGCGAGAACCCTCTGACGAGCATTTATTGCAGCAATCCCCGTAGTAAATTTATCGTTTCCATGGCGATCAAAGTCCACACGTCCTTAAGACTGATTTCTACACATAAATCATAGTTTGACATAAACCATATAAAATAAAATTTAAACTTATGATCATCAGCCTATTAATTGACTAGAATGTCACATCGTATTCCACCATTATATTTTTAGCTTGGTATGATAGGTAAATTGTGCAAGGAACCTCAACTTGCGTATGTGGTATGTACATATAGAATTAAGTGAGCTCTCTTGGGTTAGGGTTATAAAAAGAGTGTAGAGGGATCCAAGTGGAGGAAACACAGATTCAACGAAGCCAAGCACTCATCCAGAATTTTTAGAGGTAATTTAATTTTCTTGGTGCAGCTTAATGTGACGTACACAATCATTTTATTTCTAGCCGTGTTATTTGTCCATGTTATTAGCTTGTGGGGTATACAACCTGTCAGTTTCTAATGAAATAGTATTATAGCTCATACTAATACAAATACAAGCCGAAACACAGACATCAAATAGACATTAAATGTCAAAGGCGGAGAAGAATCAAATAGACGGCTGAGATTGAAATTGATAAGGGCACAGGTTTACATGGTTCCAGGCAAATAATATCATTGCATAAGAATTAAGTAAATATCATATCGTTTGATATGGTTATTATTAAAAGGTTGATAGGTCTACTCATCATTATCATGAATACTCGACACACGTATACATTACATGTACCTATAGGTTAGAGTTAGAGGCAATGCAAAAAGTATTAATTTCATAAATGAGTACTTTTTAAAGAGAAGCAATATATTTATTAATCTACATGTTCCTAATTACTGTTAATAGTCTCGTCAACCGAGAAATAAAATTGGGTTACAGTTACATCTCATATCATAATAATAATAATTTGTTGACTGCTTCAAATCGAAGTTGCTCTAAAGACAGTAATTAAAATCAACGAAATAACCAAGAAAAGATTATTAAATTTTTTATATGGAATTGTTTCGTTTAAAAAGGTGATTTTGTAGTACTATTAAAGCAGATTCCTTTACAGTTATTGCTAATAAATCATTAAATATGTACCAAACTGCCAACCTAGTTCAAAAAACCGAGAATTTTTTGCTTACTATTTTTATTTCAGACTCTACCTTAGAAATGGGATTCACTTGGGACAAATTCATTTTGTAAAATACAACGCGAATTGTATAGATATTTCTATTTTAAACAATTCCCATAGAATGTACAGGTGATGTCAATTGAGGAAGTTTTTTGACACTCCATAACCAATACGGACGATCTATATGCGCTTGTTTCAATTTCGTTTGATATGGTTTACTAGATTTTCAATCTATCAAGCACTTTTAAAGGACATGCACGTAAGCAAATATTAATTAGGAGAATTGATAGGGTAACATTTTTCAGTCTGTTAGTAGAAAGGAGCAAATGGCAGAAAAACATGTGAAGTTATACCCTTAAAAGAAAACATAAATCAATATTATTAATAAGTGCCCAATGATAAGCCATATATTATATCATTACTTAAATAAAATATATCATGTAGACACATAATATTGTGTGTCATAGAGAACTAGAGGATGCATATGTCATACTATTATAGTTTACAATTCGAGGAAGAAATTTATATAAGTATTGGAAAATCAGTAAAGCACTGGGTGAAAAGGATGTAAGTTGGTGAAGAAGAATGCTTAATTTTAAAGAATACCCAACTGTTCTAAATGTTCCATGCTAAGTCGTCTTTGTAAGTAGATATTTATTGCATAATATCTATAGTATTTTAAATGGAAGGATAAACTGAGGAGATAAAGGGAGCTTCCCGTTGAAACTTATTGCAGACAAGAGTCACAAATCTCAATAGGTAACATTTACATTTGCATTAGAGACAACAAAACATTTCACGAAGTAAAGTACAAGAGGAACAACTAGAGACAAGACCAGCTCACTCGCCAGCCATAAAGTCATTCCCAGACATAATAATGTGTAGAAGTGTGTAGAGACCTTATAAGATACAGAGGATAGGTATTTATATTATTATGTTCAGGTAGGTACTTTTAACTTTAAACTGAACAATAAGAACAGAAAAGAATCTCTTTGGTAGGGAGATTACCCATGGGATTAGTACGAGGAGAGAACACAATGTAATGCACTTAGTACAGGCCAGGCTATGTACGAAAGAAAATAAACTTACGATTAGCCAAAGAAAAGCAAACGAAGAATAAGGGTCATGCATGCATAGATACTTACACTCACTACACAACAGATAAGTCCATTTACATTTGTCCATGGCCATATTAAGGCATTTTCTACCCGTCTGCATAGGTAATCATCATCATTATAATCATCAACCTGAGCAGTGCATCAACAACGTATTATTTGTCTACTAACGATAAGCCATACTTGCACAGATAAACATTCTTAATATTTCTTAGCCGTTTTTATGCTCAATACACTAAATACTTCTTTCCATGAAAAATCCTTACATGCAGCTATTCACTCCACTTACACAAGATTAACAACTTACAGATACCTCCATCGATTTTGCGTTCCTGCATCCAATTCATAGTAATGCTACTAATAATCGGGTACCAGTAAATGCAACTAACACATTACTGTGTAACGTGAATACTATAACTTAAATAATAAGGATCATGATGCGCAAAAAATATTTGTAATAATTTTAAAGCTGTGAGTATGTATCTGTATCCGAGCACAAAACTTCGAAATTAAATAGGAAGCGACAAAAATATTTAACTTTTTCCAGTAATAAAGGGCTATTATCTCTATTTCTGTATTTGATTTATAAATAATTTAGTCGCAATGATAATTTTCCCAATAGAAATCGGTTAACTAATTTATGTTTGTATTATCAATTTTATTAGGTAAAACATTTTTACACTGTATCTTAACGAAGCAAGAACTTTAGAACAATTGCCATCCAAGAATTTCCAGTATAGGTATCATA
The DNA here is from genome assembly GCA_019776445.1 of Tomocerus maximus. Taxonomy (NCBI): domain Eukaryota; kingdom Metazoa; phylum Arthropoda; class Collembola; order Entomobryomorpha; family Tomoceridae; genus Tomocerus; species Tomocerus maximus. The sequence goes on along the minus strand of JABASH010002986.1, from coordinate 12,117 downwards.
TAATATTTGAAATAATAAGGGTGGTTGCATGGAAAAGGAAAATCATTTGTACAATAGTTAAGTACGTGGGCAGCCAGTCATAATTGAGTCATCATATTTTGGTATTTACAGCTGCTAAGCTTACAATAAAAAATTCCAAAACTATTAAATTCATCTACACTCTTCTAAGGAAAATGGTACACTAAAGATTCATTTTCACTGCTATATTAGTTCATTGGTCATTATCATGTGCGGATAGCAACAAATGTTATATGTTCAGTCCAGATTGTGTTAATGTTGTGTGTGTGCCATTGTTTTTTGCTAATGAAGCGAAGTGACTTTTGTTGCAATTAGACATTAACTTTTTGTTTTCATTGTTCTTGAGGCTTGAAGTGATATTTGTCGAACTAGATTTCGCCATATCTGGTCAAGATTTTAGTTGCTAAAAGAACTGTGCACATCTTTGTGGTGAGATGAAGTATGCAATTAATATTATGATGTAATGAGAAATTAGTTGGTCATGAGGTCATTTTTCCCACATACTAACTAGTAATGTGTGCATAAAATAGCGTTTGACTTTGACTTACATTGTGAATGAATTGCAAGTGACAGTAATATTAATATAAGTTGAGCAGTGTTACATTTACTATATTTTAATGAAAAGTACCAGTAGGTACTGATACAGTTATAGGACTATTCTTAAGGTGAATATGTTAAAGTCGTTATATACATTTAGATATTGATATACACTACATGTGTACGTAATGGCCATTACACACACTTAAAACTATAATGCCTATGTACTACAGACTGAATCACACGTCAGGAAAATAAATATGTGTACCAGAATTTGTTTGAATAGTATATACCTACCCAATTAGGTTAGATATCTACTGTTTATCCAACCTTACATTAGAGTTACTAACTACTTAGTAGAGCAGAGGTTCTGAAAGATACAATTTTTCATCGTTTGCCTTTCAAAAATTACAAAGGTTCTTGAGCCAAACACTATACTAACGATTACGCATTATTGGATCATTGAAAACTTGCTCTCATCCATTCTTAGTGCCTCCAGGATTAATTCTGACTTGTTTCTTCACTTGCTTCTTTTCTCACAGTGAGTACTCACTTAAAGATCCGCTTTCAGGTCTTCATAAACAGACTAGAATTCACTTTTGAGATATCTTATATCTATCACTTTATATTGCACTATGCAGAACTGTTACCTATTACGTACATCGATTTTTCTCTTGTAACATTCATACATTTCATGCTATGTCTCAACTGCAGAGGGTGGATTACCATTCGTGTTCATAGTTCATTTCGCCCCTTCCTGAATTCCTGAGAATATAAGTTTTTGAAGATTTAGGTTCAATTTGAATTTTTGAATTGAGATAATATTATTGAGGGAAACGGAGAAGGGGTTCATTTTCTCAACTCCATGACTGCATACGCCACTGGTGCGGCATAACGATATGATAATTAAGTATATAGATACTTATAAACACTTGATACTACATATGATTATGCTCTAGTTGAGCATGCATAAGTATAAGATCTTCCAATCAAAGGGCAATCATGTATGTATCACATTGTGCACTAATTGTACCTGTACTTTTGTGATATGTATCTGATGGAATGGAATGAGATAAAATCGTGTGAACTGTTTCACTAGATTGTTTCCACTGACGAAAAAGGATGAGTAGGTCGCTGGTAGCAGTTTAACTGTTTGGTTGGTCGTGCAAGTGGTGGACGGATGAATAATGCTATCGAATATTTACTACCTTTTTACACCAAAATTATGTGTGAATGTGAATATTATAGTACTAGGCCCCCAGTACTGTTATGGAATTTCGAAGGTTTAAGCACCAATATTTGGTGTAATTTCGAAAGATGCTAACCCAGACTGAAGTTTTATTCATAACATTGTAATACTAATAGTATTATAGTATTGCATAAAAAAGGCGCTTGCGCGTTTGCATTAAGGTCACGCCATTTGACCATATGGTACATACAAACATGCAGCATAGGTATACATTGCTTTGTCCCCAAAACTTCAGAAATATTTTTATATATAGTAATAATACTCATGTCTTTCTGCATGGAATATACTCATCGTCATTTTAAGGAATGTACATCTGTTGTTTTAGTCAGTGTTTATACGCAAGTGGCATGAAATCGACAGCCTTACAAAGATGCTTATTCAAAAACTTGCATTATTATGCATGACTAACAAGATTGATGATGTAATCTTAGGATAAGTACTTTGCTTATTGTTAGTTACTTTATGGAGTACAGCATAATATGGACATGACCTGTTTAGGCCGCGAGTAAAGTAAACCAACCTAGAAGATGAGTAATTTTCTTTTTCCTGGATTACAAGAAATAGCTGTACTGAAATCCATCTGACATAACAAATGTATTTTTGGGGGAAATACAGGATTTCTACCGGTTGCCAAACAAACCAAATGCTTCAGCTGCAGGAAACACAGTTGTGCTAGCTATAAATCATATTTATATTGCAAATTCTCGTAAGTAGTTGATATAATACAAATTGCCTGTCTATAATGCATAATGTTTTACTTTTGATAAGTTCGATTGTGCCGATTGCGAATGCTTCTTTACCTTTCACTTATTGTTAACTTGAGCGTAGGATGCACTTGGCGAATAATTGAAGGTTTTGGAAATTGAACATTGAACAATGACACTTGAATGTTGATGAGTAACCTGTTTGAGTGTTTGTAGTATAGGATCATAATAATAACAGTTAATATTAAAGACGCGCAAGCCTATCTGTACATGCATTCCGAGACAGTTGGTTGTGGATATACTAAAAAGCACAAGTGGTTTGAGTAACTTTGGAAATGTGCATGCAGTACAAGACTTTCGTTTGAAGTTTGAAGATTTACTACTGGAAGCACTATAGTACAAAAGATTTAGTCCTCATAGACGTTTTCAAAGCAGGTTGTAAACAAATAGTCACGATAGTTTGTTAGCCAGATTATAAGAAGTTTAAATCAAGTCCTTGCCTTTTATACCATTTTTGGATATGAAGTTTCATTCAATCCAATCTACGATCCTATGGCTCTATGGCACTTAGTTGCGTCAATGCCGCATCTTCCCATAGTTTCTCATTTCCACTCTTCAACTAACAACTAACGAATGCCTATCTCTCTTATCTAGCCGTAGCTAAACGACATCCTTAGATGTACATCTTCGTGTACCACAATAAAACATGCCATTTTTGTACACTTGATAGACTCTTGTTAAGCTTGTTAAAAGCGTGACTCTTTGCTCAACATCAACATATTGCTATTAAAAAACAATATACTACAAGCTATTGATAATTTTGAATGTCAGGAGGAAGCTCAAGTCAATTCCTGTTACAGGTGCAATAAGTAAATTTAAGTAGCATTGGTCTGTAATAACTTTTTTCGATGACAAATTATACAACAGACTCTTCGAATTTATTGATACCTTTTTACATAAAATTATTCCATCCACGAAAGAGTATTAATGTTTCAATTCAAATCCAGCACACAACACGAAGCGTACTTGAGGTACTTGTAGCTTTTAGGAAAACAAAAAAATGCATCTCTGAATACATAAATAAATATTCCACCGTTAAATTTCTGTTACCTCATACCTATGTAGTTTGGGTCATACTTAGTATGTATTTAAGAGTATTCCAATGCCTATACTTTTTGTATTGGTAATATTCAACTACCCATTTAGTATGTGGGATTTGATGCCCACGTAATGCAACTTTTTATTGTACCTACTACATGCACAAGTGAATATCTATACAATAATCTTGATATACCTAAGGCATGAGCAAATATAATTATGCTCATAAATAGGTACCTAAATATATTTCTATGAAAGCAAAATAATAATATTTTGCACTTTTCAAGTTTGTCTTGAAAAATAGACAATTTAGCATTACATGGGCTTGGAATCAATATATAGTAGAAGTAGTACTTTTAGGCATAACCATGTAATATTAGTATTGTAATGAGTATCAAAGTATTTAATAATATATTTTATAGATGATTCGATAGACATAGCTAAGTAATGCTTAAATTTGTACTACAAGAGCGTGCTACAATTGCTGAATATTTTGTTGTCTAGACTTCTGCATTGATTTATGGCAATACTAATTAGGTAAAACGCAATATTTTAATGCTATTCGACTCTGAGTATAAAAGTCATCAAATTAGTAGTGTCAGTGATAGAGTTCACAGTGAAAAAATGAACTGCAGAGGTAGTAACTCTCTTCTAACTTTTTAACGATGGTCTATGATGCTTATTTACTTTTGGACATGTATTACAAGAGCGAAATGTTATTTAACAAGAGTAATTATAGTCAACAAAGTCCTAAAATGCATATGAAAAAGGAAAGTACGTCGTAATAGTGTAGAGATGTTCATTATGAGCGTAGTTAAAGTGTATGGACATCGCAATACAAATATGAGTCTACCGATTGTGCTTTAGCAGTCACCTGAGAATAAAAAATGGTGAAAATGGTCATGTTTTCTTAAATCACTATCAGTACTACATTACATACTACTTATGTTGTGAGTGTAGAACACACAATTTGTCTAGTCCTGTAATTCTATCCTTTATTATGATAAGCCATCCAAGTTTTGTAGATGTAAATGAAGAGAAGAAAGGAATTGAGTGTCTGATGATCCCATTCAGACGGACTACACGAGTCAAGTAGGTGCTTTAGAAAATGCTCATCCCATAAAGTCTGAATGAAACTGACACGTGTTCAAACACTTGTTCATCCTCTCGCAATGCTCTTTGGTGGTCAGAAAATATTCATGATGAGATTGTATTGTAAGCACTTCAAAATTCGTATAGCACCTACTACTTACCCATTTGCATACACTTACTGCACAATGCAATTGCATGTGTGGACGGATTCTAACATTCTCTGTCTACATTGTCTACTATATGTCATTCATATTTCACTGTGCACCATGAAAATGTAATATAATATTATGATTATTATTATGAGGTTACAAGGAATTCTTTTCCGAATCTGTGAAGTCCACAGCTATGCAGTACTATAGGAGACACATACTCAATGCATAATATTTACAATATAATATGATATCTTCTTGTTGAGTTGAAGGAGGATCTTCCAACAAATACATATGATATAGTATTATAATCAGGGAATGCCCCAATTGTCAAAACCATTTTGTCAACACACAAAACCCTTTTTGCCAACACGCGTTTTTAAGACGATCAGGTTTAAGAAAGGATCTGTACTTGACTTGATGACGGGTCAGCCGGGTGCATCACTGAAACAATTAAAGCTTTAGTCCTAGGTTCTCAACATAAAAAGACAGGCCAGGAAATTGGCATTAGAAAATCCGGATAAAACTGCTGGACGAATTCACCAAAAGCCACAAACTCAAGTATTATTCATACTCGAATGTCTATTAAAAAGTACATTCATAAAGCCGATGATTGTGTTTTTCCTGATCCTGAACCAAAGTTATGTCTTAATTACTATAATTATCTTAATTCTATTGATAATTCAAAGAATAAAGCATTCGTTTGACAAAAACGGAAATTGGTGTTGACAAAAAGGTTTTTGATGCGTTGGAATTTAAGTGTTGACAATTCGGGGGTGAATCATTATAATCATTGAAAAATTATGTATTTGTTTAGGAGTAGTTATATCACACTGTGTAATGACCTGTTATTTTGTGATCTTATGACTGTATCCAGTTAAGTCTACATTTACTATAATTTAATATTCATTATGAGACAGAATGGGGTGTAACACTCAGATTGACTTATTGAGTCTGTTAAGTTCCATCGTAGGTTGATATTTACTGTCTCGAGTAATCTTGGATCGTATTTTGTAGGCACACTTAAAAATGCAATATTACTGCGAGCAAATATAATATTTCATTACTTTCATTGTACACTTCCTCACACTATAGTACTACGGAGTACACAATTCGCATAATTTGTAATATGTCATAGTAGACTAGTACGGTTACCGTCCTACGGACGGAGCAGTAACAGGGCGCTTGAATAACATGATTTGCGAACATTTTCAAAATAAAAATTTTATTCGAAGTTTTAAGTTCTAAGTTTATTACTCGAAAATGATTGTTGCCATTTCAATAGTAGAGTTCTTTACGTTTTTTAAATGCTTACCCACCATTTACCTGATCAATTATTTGTTTTCAACAAAAAAGTAGATATAAAAAATTAAAAGAAAGCCTTTAAAATAGTTCAAATGTCCCTGACAAAACTTTCTAGAATGCTCAAAGAAAATCTTTTAAGACAATTTTCACTGTTACTTCCGTTGTGGCAAAGTTGGTAAAATAATGGGTGAAGAAACAGACCACGGTAGACAATTTACTGTGAAAATTGACTCGATTGACGAGAGAAAGAGAAGGTAGGAGCAGAGTGGAGTAGGGAAAGAGATATGACTGGGCCGAACATGAAATTGTTTTGTGAGTGTGTGGAAGAAAAAGCTTTGTCTGCCCAAGCTTTTCTGCTCATCCCAGGTTATCCCCCAAATACACTCACTTACAAAACATAATTAGGATTCATTACATGCATGGGTGTACTTTTCACAAATGTATAATTCTATGTTAATTATATAACTAACTTATTTATACCTATTATTCTTATCAGTAAGTTTCACATCTCTGTGCATAATTATTATTTTATAACGCTCCCACACAAACTTTTGCGTTATTATTCATGTATTTACGATTTAACACTTCATTCTCATTATTTCAAACTGGTCATATGTCATTACTATTTTTTATCCTACTTTGCTATTTACATAATATTTGTAGTACCTAGTGGGTGCAATGGAAAATGGTTACTTAGGTATTCGCGTTAAAAATCAAGAGGATTTTATCATTTGAAACATTTGAATTCATATTAGCATAACAATTTATTTAAAATATGACGAAGCTCCCTTAGGACGTGTAATTAGTTGTAGAAAGATCTATTTATCTCCAGAGTTTTGCAGTTAAAATGAGATTTCGCAATGATATGCTACGGTAGCTTTTATAGCTGAAGATGTTAAGACTTTCCTAGCTTTACTGACAGGCAGAAATCAAGAGCAATTTTGTAAAGGTACTATGTACTTAAGTTATACGTGGATAAATCTACAGTACACGGCATCAGATGCAAAAAAAGTTGCTAAAGATACCTGCACATTCCTAAAGTGTTTAATATACTTATTACACAAGAATTAAATAATTGTTGCATGCTAACAATTTGATACACATTCTGGTAAGATATACAAATACATAAATGGCTTTAATAATGTTAGCAGAGAAATCACGAGTGTGAACCGATTGTAATTTAGGTATGAAGATAATCAAAAGCAGAACATGTACATTTGAAAAACACCAGTGCATCGTACAATGATTCAACATACAAAACTCTGACTCTGTCTGATCAGACTGACTACTTTTTAGTGTAGGTACTAATAATAAGTATAGTTTAATATAGAGATGAATAGCAACAGAGGATAGAAATAGGTCCCTAAGTAAAGATCTACCATAAAATAAAGTTTATAATTAGATATACTCTGTCTTTGTATAGGCAGTGGTTGTAAATGTAGTAGAGCACTGACTAAATTTTACTGATTGCGAGTAGAGCAAGTAATCGCATTAGGTATCTCATTGTCAGTATAAGCAATGGCAGAGAGTGGAAGTTGAAGGGAACTAACAAGATTGTATCTGTTTTGACAACTAGCATTCACTCAAATAACTTATAAACATTTACAATTTAAGTATATGGTTTACATCATTCATTATACACATTATAAAGGTTTCTGTGCACTCTACAACCTGAACCCTTTAATTCGTTTTATTATCCGTTTATTTATTGATAGCATCGTGATAAAAATAAACAGAAAAAGGAAGTAAAGAATAAAGTGCTAGTTGTCGCTAAGAAATTATATCATTTGGCACAACAGGAAAAATGCATTTTTTGCGAAAGTGTATGAAAGTTTTATGGTAGACGTGAGATTTTTGCATCAGAGCAACGAAGGGGTTTATTCACAGTCACTCAGCGACTTACATTTGCATATAATTGTCACGTAACTTTTGATAAACCAAGACTTTGAATTTGGATTACATTTCTGTGCACTAAGTAACTGCTTATGTAAGTAGATATGCACCTGTATCTAAATACTAAGGCTAGGAATATCTAAATGACGGCAAGTAACCTTACGTAGGTGGTTAGTCTATATCCTTACATTACATTTAGGTATAATTGTCATGGCATTACATGAGGAACAGGAATGAAGGGAATTGCTACTACAGATACTCGTACTTACATACCACAAGAATCTTCCATGTAAAGTGAACCCCTATGTACAGATAGTAGTTTTTGAACAGTAGAAAAGGATTGTTACCTGAGAAGGGGTAAAGTTGGTATTTACGATGAGTTCTTCCACGACGGGCTGTAACTAACACAAACATAACCTTATCATGCTTCAAGTCAGTCTTAAAAGACAGTACCCTCCGTAAGAGTATTTCTTATAGGACTTTTAGTTTATATTTATCTACCCAAAAGCTTAACTATGATATATGTTTCTGAAATTGTAAATATGTGTAACGACACAACTTGTAAATGATATGATAGGATGTATACGCATGTGGCATGCACAACATTGTATAAGTATACTATCTATATTTATATCTCCCTACACTTAACTTGGGTGAAACATAAAAACTTGAAATATTGGATAACTTCATAGGCAAGCACATGAAGAACATTCAGTCAGATATTGATGTAATGTGGGAGAAGTAGTCTTTCTAGTTTGCCTAACGATAAGTTCGGATTAGTAGGCATCCAGTAAAATAGAGCATGGAAGGCTGCCAATTGGAGGCATCTTGAAACAGTTAGCATAACACATTCATTTCAATTCTCTTTCAACTTGTACCCACCTAATGCATCTGATATTGGGCTATTAAATCTAATATTATGCATTATCCTATAGTATTACAAATGAATAAATTATTGGCTTACTTGTCTCAATATAATACTGGGATTTATATGCTTGGATTTTACATTGTACGACATGCAACAATTTGTCCTTTACTACACGCAGATTAATGTACATGGCAGTAAATATTTTTATTGCTGAATCTGTTTCTACAGTATAATTATTTTGTCTATTAGTATTTGGGTAATTATAGACAATTTATATAGTAACTAATTAATGATTTATGCGTTTGTATTTTAAATTGTTGCAGCTACGCAGAATAGAATTATGAAGTGACTATGCAGAATCAAATTAACAATAAGCAGTAGTGCATAATAAAAAGGGTGCATTTTATGTGTTTATATATCCTGTATGTATCTTTGTGTATTACATAAAATACACTATACATAGTGCAATAATTTCAAGTCCAAGAATACAATAATCATGCACAATAGTATTTATTATGTATCAGATATAGAAATATGTGTATACCCAATTTAGGTACTTATATTTTATATATCTGTGTACGTGTTAGTTTTTACTTAATTGTGAGTTGTATATCACGTTAGAGACAATCCCCTGTAATTTTTATAGAACACAGAACAATTGAGTGGATTGCATTTTGCGTTGCATCCATGCTTACTGATTTTTCCTCTTACGCATGAGTTTAATCTCGAATTGTGATCTTTGCGATAATCTTGAAGACATTATTAAGACTACCTACACCGCTACGAGTAATACTATAAATAAAAGTTGCGAGCGAGCACACGATTTTAAGAGGTGGTCATAATTACGTGCTATTCGTACTACAAATATAGATACTACACTAGACAACTTGAGGAAAACGTGAATAACAAGTCTATTACTCGAGTCATAATACAATTCCATGTTACTGTCTGAATTCTTACTTATTATTCACATGCAATAATTCTTTAGGTATACGAAATACGAACTCAAATATTCTAATAGTAATATTCTTAGACAAATATATTAAAATATGCCGTTACTTACGATTATATTGTTGAAGGCATTTTTCTGAAATCATACTACTCATATGCTAATGTGGTTTGCTGTGGGTAAACATAATAGTATACAAATATTGTTATAAGATATATTTATCAGTAGGTAAATATTTTATAATTACATTTAGATAAATACGCGATAGTACATTAAATGCGTAGGTTACTAACAATAGTACTTACATTCTGTTACATTATGTATTAGTCTGCAAGTGTTAATAGATAGGTGGGTACATCTGCTCACGATAATTTTGAGTTTAAATTGAAGGCAACAGAATGGTATTCATTGCCAAGAAGGAATATCATTGAACTTGCATTCTTGCTTCCGATGAAAAATTTTGATGTTCCTGTGGCTTGAGTCATTGTTTACTTCGCGTTTAGTTTTAGTGTTTATTCTCATGGCATTTTTCATGATTCTTGAGAGATGAATATCGTTAATTATTCGCAGTATTGTGTTGCATCTTATTTACTTGTTTATTTACTAATAAATAACTGAGTGCCGTTGTCTTTCCTTCACCTTCTGCCTAATCTACGGAAAGTAAACTTTTTGAGAGGATTTCCTTAACTCACTCATAATACAATTTCAAGGCATTTGTTTCCAACTGACGAGCTCCTTCCGGTGCATCTCATCAATTTATTTGAATATTATTGTAAAATGCTTTAAAGATGCTCGGATGATTGTGTGCAAAGTATACATTTTATAGGACACTCCGTTTCAGTTATATGCATGTCGCGAGGTTATCTTAAGATTACTACATATTATAGTTAATAGCATAGCTTCACTTACTTATTTTCAAATGCAGTGATGTGCTGTGATAAAAATTCAGAGGGATCACATCATACTAAGGGCGAGTCTTCTTTAAAGGAAATACTAAACATTAACAATGCAATACTAAGCTGATAGCAACTTATGCTGCATCTGTGTCACTAATTACGTTTACCTCTACAATGAAGATCAGTTGCTGAGTTAGCACTATCTGCTAATAATATAATACAGTAGTAGGAAGTCTTGGAAAAAATATTGTTATTAATGTGTCCATTTAATTTAGTACTAAATCCTAATAACATTTTCAACTCATAACTCATTTATTGAAGGTAACTAAACTTTTTAACTGATGATAAGTTACTTAAATATCTACTTACTTAATACATCGACACAAATAGCAAAGATAGCCAAGTAAATTATACGGAAGGATTCAATCAAACAATATAATGATTGGTTAGTAAAAGTGGCTCAATTTTAATTACAGAGCAGTGTAAAACTTTAGCAAACTTTTTAAACGAAGGAAGATTGAAGACGATTGGTTTCCTTTTGGTTATGTTAGACTAGAAGAAGACAAAGCCCTTGAGTCTTGTTTTGCTTTGCTTGCCTTCTTTATGATGGATTACAAAACGCCTTCTCAGCTTGCCTTTCCTTTCATCGAAAGCGGACTATCGTGTCAATCAGAAATAGAATCTCGAACTAAGTTTCTGCTTCCACTACTGAATGATTTCAAACCCAACTGAGAAAGATACTTCTGACAACTAAGCCAAAGGAAACCACAAAAGGCAGTCCAGCCAGAACATAACAGATTCCCTATTGAGTAATGACCCTGCGTCTCTAGTCTCAAGAAAAATTCTTCTTTTAGCGAAATTTCTAGAAATAAGTCAACTTCATTAGTTTTTGTTAACTTAGTTCCAAACTTTTCCATTAATATTAAATGATAGGGTCCAGCATTACAGATCTTCCCAACTTGAGATCCCTATATAATTTATATTTTACAACCGCACGAGACAGGTTAAGTCTGCCTTTCTTATGTGTAAGGTAGCTCTTCCATCTGTACTCAGCCCTTTAATCTGAATGCATACAAACAATACAAGTACTTAATTATATAGTAAAGTGTGTGGAGATTCTTTTGCTTCATTTATGATTTCCAATATGATTTCGATAGATACAAACACTATAGTATGGAAACAAAATGACAACAAACTTAATTTATTTAATGATAAAATGTATTTCCTCTAACCTATACTTTGTACCTAATTATCATATAGATTGTATATCATTCAGGGAAAAGCAATGTGGTTTTCAGTTTTTTGTAGTAATATCCCTTTTTCTCAACCTATAAAGTATAGCATTCTTTCACTATTCTG